>JANHFM010003679.1:73799-90018 GCA_032468115.1 Grayia smithii
GATGGATGGATAGATAGATGAGAAAGAGAGATACATGTATGTTGGCAGGTTGGTAGATAGATAGGTGGGTAGTGTGTGTGTGTGTGTGTGTGTGTGTGTGTGAGAGAGAGAGAGAGAGAGAGAGGGAGAAATTTAAATAACATTTCAATTTAAATAACAGTATCTATGTTATTTATCATTTCTGAACTTGGGCCACCCTGATCTTTTCAATATCTTACCACTAGCCTGGATTTGATATTTCTAATGCTAACCTAACAGCTCACCCCTAATCTTCCCAGCTCTTTTGCAGGGCTACTGCCAATATTGTTACTACTTTCCTTCCATCATTTTCCCACTACTGTTGACAATGTTCCTGCTGATCCACTCATCTTCAAATATTTTCTATAGTTATAAAATATTGCTTTTTATTCAAGTTAATGCAACGTTTTAAAAGACCTTAATTTTTTTTAACAGTGTAACATTATTTTCAGGTTTAAAACAGTGCTCTAATTCCTTCTAGTCATAAGAATATATCCTTATGCTCAATTATGTGGTCATGAGGAAAGACAGATATGTGTAATTTTGCATTCAAAGCAAATACAGAGCCACAAAGCAAGGAAAGTTCTGTTTATTTTAGTATGAACAATTTTATCAGAATTTTCACATTTACAGCACAAAATCAAATAACTAGAGGCCATAACATGCCTAGAAAATTATTTGACTAAATTTTTAATGTACTGACATAATGTCTTTTCTATAGTGTTACTATCTAGACAAATAGAATAAAATTAAGATTTAGTCATAAGTAGAGAGGACTCATTGTAGTTAATTCAGCTGATCATGACAAATTTAAGTCTCACTGATTACAATACTACTACTTTTGTCAGTGGTGGGTTGCTCCCAGTTCTGTCTGGTTTTTTAGAACTGGTAGTAAAATCGGCCGGAGGCTCCGCCCACCCACCAAAATGCCATAATTGACAATCTGTGGATGTGCAGAAGTTTCTGTGCATATACAGAAGTGCACGTGCGCATGTGCGCACTCCCGTTACGAACCAGTAGTAAAGGTAAGTAGAACCCACCCCTGTTTTGAGTGTATCTGAATCTAACCCATGGGTGATATTTTTCTCATTTAACACATAAATAGTTCAAATTAACAAATGGTCCATGTGCTAAATTGCAAACATTTTTTAGAAAGGGATAGTAATATTTGCAGTGATAAAATTATTGAGAAATGAATAAAATACTTCTGATACATCCACATTCTTGAAAATTCTGCATATGTGTGCAAAATATGGTATATATTGTTTAGTTTTACAGACAAATTTACATCAAATACATATATTTTAAACACCAATTTGTAAAGGATGCCAACATTTTTTTGTACAGAAAATTGTATTTCTGTACAAGGACTTGATTTTCATTTCTTTTAAACAAAAGTGTGCAATCTTTAAGAGGAATATTCATATTCTTCAGCACTGCGACGTCCAAAATCCATCCAACCCATGTAGTCTCTATCCCTTATCCTGTGGGTAGGGTCAAAATTCTCTAACCCCATCACGGAGACCTTTCCAGTAGAACCTAAATGTTGGACAGCAACATACATATAAGCAGACTCATTTTTAATAACATGAATTCTTTGATATCTTAAACCAATTATAGAACATTAAATGTTGCAAAATCAATATCCTATGATGGTAAACATTATTATCCAAGATCATATGAAACCTGCATTTTTCCTTCTGCTAACATTGATTGTGATATACCACTAATTTTAGTCAGTTTAAACATTTTAAAGTTACAGTTTTATTGATAGATATAGTAGACAGTAAAATAGCTGTTGCAAGTGCATAGTTACAATGCCAGAAGGATGTGTTTTTGTAAAGCATCATTAAAAAAACATATTAGCAAAATCAATTCTAGAATAAAATTAAAAAGACAGAATCAAAATGCATTGGTAACTAGCTGGATAATTTTAAAAATTTAGTCTTTCAGTAGTAGCAACAATGGTCATATTCATTATCTTGTCGCCTCTACTACATCTACAAAAAAGAAAAGTAAAAAAACCAGAAGAGTACTGAAACAAATCATATTAAAATAAAAAGACAGTTTGTTTGAGATTGTACTTGGTTCTGGTGCTGATCAAAAATTTCTTGGCTAAATATATAGCACTTTTTCCTTTATAACTTTTATTAGCCCAGCTTGAACCATTATTTTGTCACTGTCTTACTAGTTTGATATCAGGTTTCAAATTGACACACAGAGACACAAACAAACGGACAAAGAACAGATTCTGAAACATCGAAGTCTGTCCATCCTGATGCCCAAGTAACCCATTAAACCTATAAAAAGGTATATTGGTTTACTGCTAGCCAACTGGACTTTTATCTGTAGAGGCAATGTATGCATCTTTTGTCAAGGTTGAAGAAAATAGGGCAGACCTGTTCATCTGCTGCCTGATTGGTTTCTTTTTTAAAAAACTACCAGTATTAATTCAATTTGATAAATGAGCATTTGCTTTCAAAATTTCTTCCTTTGGAGGAAAAGGAAAAGAACATTTATTTCTGAGAAATTGTCTTGAAATGGGAGATAATTGAAAGGTACATGTGAATAACCTAGAATGAAATCTCCACTGATCTGCAGCCTCCCTGGCTCTCTAATAAACGAATGCCTTCCATCTGTGTCTTTAGTAGCTGCTGTGATTGATAAGAGTGATTGCCCTAAAGAAATTGTCAGATAATGTCTCTTTCCCAAGAGACAGATTTTTTGATGCAATTTCTTTCAAACATTAGAAAACTTCAAAAGGTCATTCTATGCTTTATTTCATGTTAGATTCCATTCCCTAGTCATAATTAGCTAATTCAGAGAATAGTCTAGCAATGGGCAATCTATAGTCTTCTAAGATGTTGATGGATTGAACTCTTCTTCCTCTTGCCCTTTGGCCATTCTGCCTAGAATTTAGGAGACCAGATATTAATAAAGTTGGCAGAGAAAAACCTCAATCTCTGTCAGAAGATTTTTTAGTAATCACTTTAATTATTCAATATTATCTTTATCTTTGATTAATTTATCAAAGCACTAGTTTTATCAACTATATTATTTAGTCACCAAGGCTTACCAAATGCTTGCTGCTACAGAGATACTGAAATGCAGATTTTGACATATGTTCTAAAGGACATGTTCTAGAGGAAATTACAGGCACCTTAGTACGAAGCAAATGATTAAAAAAAACACAAGGCAGCTACTGAGAGGAAAATCGCCTTAAGCAAAAAAGGTCCTAGATTACAAAATGATTGCTCTAAAATCAAATTGAGCACTACTGTTTTATCCTTCACCTACTTTGATTCTTATAATCTCCCTTTTTGATGTTGTAAACAAGTGTGAGTGAAACAGCTTCAAGAAACCTGGGAGTAATTTAACCTGCAATTGGAAAGGTATTTATCTGAAAGAAAGTTCAACCAAACAGAGTGCATAACAATTCAATTTGTTTTCAATTAGTTTTGGATATGTGGCTTTTCCACCCTCACCCCTTCTCCAGCTGGGAGCCATCCTGCTCCAAGCAAGATATCCTTCTTGGAGAAGAATGGCTCCCAGTTGGAGAAGAGGTGAGAGTGGGAAAGCCTTTTGTACTTGTGGGTTTTAAAGGCCAGTTTGGCAAAAAGTGATAGATAAGGGAGACATTATTCAGCCTTTTCTGAATTGTGTTTCTACAGTGCTTTCAACTGCTAACGAAGATTATTTTGAACAGAATTTTCTCTATAATCAATTGCTCCCCACAAAAATAAGTATATAGTTTTCTTGGAATAAAGATTTTCAAGATCCTAGTACATGCATTTGTATGTCTGACAGATTCTCCTGACCACAAAAGTCCCTCCAAGAATTAAGGATTCAACTATGTATAAAATAGTTTTAATAGAAAATTCTAATCCATTACATTTCTGGCTTCTTAACTTATTGCCCTCTAGATATTTTAGATTAATCAAGCATTATAATTCTCAAATATATTTAATAATGTTGATTGGAAATCATTGAAGTATGGAGAATGTTGGGCAGAGGAAGATTTCCTATTTTATGACATTAATTTGAGACATTTTCATTATTGTACCAATTATTTTCTTGCCTTATGACAAGTCATTTTTTGATAATATTTTGTGTGAATATCAACAATGGAACACATATTACTTTAGACAATCATAAAAAAAACTCCAATTAGGCATACATTTAAATATGAGAATTAATCATTTAAATCAGGCAATATATATATATATGGGCAATCAGGATGAAAATTAGGGCATACAGATCTTTACATTAGGTAACCTAACACTACTTGAAGGCTTGTAGCTTGCATTCCAGACTCACAAATCATATCTTTATGAATGAGAGATGTATACTTATTAGAAGCATATTTCTCCAGCCTCTACTAAATCTCTACTGACTATTTAAGGAAGAGATATCTTTGTAAAAGAGAGAGTTAGAAAGAAGTCCATGGAGAAATGCTATATAAAGACCAAACTTTTGATCCGTAAAAGCCTCTGATTTATGTTGAGTTTTTTAAAAAACCTGGAGAAGTCAAGAAATGGGAGCAAATGATTATGTATTTCAGGAAGATTTCTATTCCAATAGAAATAGACAAATAAAAATAAAAATTCCTGTAGGTAGGAATTTTCATCCAGTTTTATTACTGTTTTTCATTTTCTTTATATTTCTGGACAAATTATAACTGGTTGGATTCTAAATCTTGATCTTCTGTATCATATTTATTTCTCCTCCTCTTTAGAAGGTAATTGATGATGCTGTATGAATTGAACAAAGTTATCTATGATTCAGAAAAGATTGCAAAGTTCATTTAATTGGATTGGTGGAACATAGAATTCTCTTGACAAAAAACTCTTAGGCAAGTTAAAGCCTTATTCTATTGCATCTATGGAAATAAGATCCATAAGCGTGTCCCATTGATGTGCAATCAACCTTTAGTATTTAAATGGAAGCAAACAACACATGCAGAATTTACCATGCTATTTTCATGTAAACACCTAAAGTTACACCTTTCAGAGTGAGGAGCTAGCACACCCTGCTATTTCCTTTCAGCTCTTCTTCCATAATGAGCTTTTTTTCTTTTTTCCCTTCCTTCCTTTTTGTTTCTTGACATTAACTCATTTACTCTTCCCCAGTTATTCTCTGCATAATATGGAGGCCTACAGAAGATAAATGACAACACATGTCTCATTATATCACACAAATGGGGGGATCGAACACTTAGTGACTGATGCATCAATCATGTCATGATTGTGATTCAAATTACATCATCCATGCCATTTGCCTGAGGATATTATGGTGTGTCATAAGCACTTATAGCAGATACTAATGCTTGCTTTCCTTCCTTCCTCTTTGTAAAAAAATGAACACTAAAGAAAGCATTTAAGGATTGGAATTTGATAAGAATTCTGCTTCCTAATCTATTTCATATGGGCTCCTCACTGGTCTTTAGCTAGCCTTGCAATCAGTTTCCATATATGGCTCTAAAGGCTTGCAACCTTGACAATCATCACTTTCTTATTCATTTCTGTGTCTCCAGGTATGGGGAGATATACCACTATATGTAAACTTCTCATTTCTTTGCTATATCTGCTGAAAGGGATTTACAATGGTATTTCTTGATAATTAAGGTAGTCACATTGGAAGAATGAAACTAAGAAAGATGTGATGATATGTGGAAGAGAAGATAGCATATTTGTTTGTTTGTTTGTTTGTTTGTTTGTTTATTTGTTTATTTATTTAAAGAAATACTCACCTAAGCAAATTCCCATGTTGGCTTAGAATGTTGATATGTGTTATTTCAACATATTTGTATGATGCCAACTTGGGAAAAGTTGCATAACTGTGTTGATTGCTAATAAAAGAAAATTTTAATGTCTTTGCCACATTCCCAAGCTAGTGTATTCCAGAGGTGTTAAAAGGCCATATTGTGTGGTAATGATCAATAATGCCTGCCTTTCCTCTCTCACATGTCTGACAGAATGAGATCACTCTAACTTCAGTTTGAAACTATTTATGTATTGAATTTTGAAAGGGGTTTCCTTTAAAACCAAAGAATGCCTGGAGCAGAAAATGATTAAAAGGTATACCTCTTCGGGCTTGCTGGAGATATTTGGCTAACAGAGCTCCAAGGTTGACTTTTTGGTCAATGCTGCCATCTACCAGCTGGATAGGTTTCCCTAAGGTTGGAATACGGGCATGTCGGTGATTTTCTACTAAGCTCTGCTCGAGATTTGTCATTGCATGGTGGGATCCAGATGTTTGGTGTCCCAAGGAGTTCAGGGACAACATAGCCAGGAACAGGAAGATGCAAATCCCACTATACATAGCTAAACAGGAATAAGAAGGAATAGTCATATTCAGATTTGCAACTATCATGCTTTTAAAATACATTAAAATATTTATTTCAGTACTTTTGTGTTTGTTCTTTATCAGTGCATCCAATTTATAAACATTGCCTTATACATTACATTTCCATATGGTTTAGCAGTGTAACATTACACTTCTTTTTTCATAATGTATTTTACTTTTTATGGAATTCTCTCTCCAATTCCAGCTCCACAAATGCAGATGAAAATCACCAGGTGAAAAATATAGCTCTTACAGATTTAATGTGTATTAATTAATAAGGAAAAATAATTAAAAGTGGAGGCTGGGCTTTAAAAGGTGTGCCCTTATCAAGATTTCACTTTATAAATTTGTGAGAGAAAGAAATTAAATTTGAATATTAGCTCTTAACTTGATATATTTGTATGAGATACCGCAATATAGCATACAATTCCTATGTATCAAAATACAATTAATCTCTAGCTAAGATCAATTATTTTAGCGGAATAATACTTTGTTTACCTTTAAGTTATTAAAGGTCTTTAAATTTTAAGTCTTTCACAAGCTTAATACATAATATATCATAATTACATACATATTCTGTGGTCAACATTTACTTTTAAGATCAAAGTAATAAAGAGCCAACTTTTTGTTCAATACTTCCCATAACCAAGCTTTAGAAGTTAAACACTGATGATGTGTCTTTTAAACTACAATCCAAATATAGAAATGGATCGATAAAAATCTGAATGATATAATTAAAAGACTGCAAATAATTAAGGCTTTATCTTTCCACAGACTGAAGAATAACAATTACTCTTGGTGCAAGATGATTTGTATTTGATTATAGGATTAACTGCACTGAAAAATAAGGTTGCAGTCCATTGTTCCCTGACAATATACTTCAGAATGCTTTCCTATAGGAAGTCTTTCCTATCCTAACATGTAGCAAGCAATTTCATAACTTCCTCTCCAAAAATCATATACTGTTGCCCAGGATAAATGTTATGAATGAGCTATGTACAATTTGGTTAAGATTAAGAGATGTTTGTTAAGCAGTCTTTCTCAATTTTGAATATTGCAGAAGATTTCATTTGCAACACTATGGAGAGAAATTCAGATGGCATAAACTGTATAAAGATGCTAGTCACTCTCTGCTGTTCTATTTTCTCCAGCTAAAACAGTGTTACAAAATGTTCCAATCTTACCTTCAAATCAAGTGCAGGTAGATCTGCTGACTAACCAGGACAAGAAATGGTCTCCAGAATGTAGCAAAGCCATTTAGAGTTTCTCCTTAAATAGTCTGATTAAGTGCTTCAGAGGCTGTCATTTGTTTGCACAGATCTGACGCAACTAGGGGAGCACCATACACTTTCCTGTGGAGTTTGAGTGTTGAATTGTGATAGTGGAGGGATTGAACAAAAAATCTCCAACTGGGGTGGGGCACAGAGATGGGGACTGGACAATTTCTGCTGTTTAATCACATCCACAGCATTGCTATGATTCTGCTTTATAGGGACTTCAGAACCAACTCATGTGTTATGTGTAGGCAATGAAATTCAAGCAGGGAATAACTTTGAAGCCCCCGTGACTGAATTTAGCAAAATGTTCTTCTTTCAAAATAGATATTAATTTAGACTGCACAGGGTATGCATGTGATCTGCATAAGTATGATAGAATTAGAGTGGTACATCCAAATTCACACAGATTTTCCATACTGTAATCTTAAACAGTTTCAATTGAAACAATAACCTATTAGAATCTAGGTTTTAGGATCCCATAATCTTACCATCATGCTCTTAACTTTTATATATATATATATATATATATATATATATATATATAATTTCATGAATATTAGACACTTTTTGTTAGATCCCCAGCTCGCCCCGGCCGCAAAATCCTCAACTTACGTTCTCCTCAGATGATTGGTAGAGGCGCAGCCCACATTCTTGGCGGGACGGTGTAAGCCTTCTGATTGGTTGTCGTTCAGTGACAGCTAGTATAAATAGATGTCACCCGCGGTTGTTAATGTTCGAGTTTTGTTGCCTGTTGACAAGAATAAACAAGAGTTGTAGCATCGCTGTCGCCTCAGTAATTAATCATCTTAAAATATAACACTGGCGACGAGGTTAGTGGAGCCGACCCTTTCTGAATCCTGACAGCGTTCCCACTCTGTTCTATTCGTCTCCTCAGTCATGGCTGACGCCTCCCACAAATCGCTGCCTCACTCGTTCATACCCTTTGATCTGGCTGCCGAAACTTGGGGAAATGTTTGAGTCGAGGTTTGACTGCTACCTCAATGCTAATGACTACTCCGAGCTGGAGGGTGTGAAGAAACGTTCTCATTTCTTGAATGTCTGTGGGCCAGCTTTGTTCAGCCAAGCGATGGTGTTATTTGCCCCAACTAAACTCTCCTCAGTAATGTGGGAGGCACTTCTTGAAAAGCTGAGGGAATTCTATGCCCCTTCTCCCTCACGAATGGCACGAAGATTCAACTTCCGTAAGTTGGTGCAGAATGAGGGTGAATCTATGAATGATTATATGACACGGCTGCGGAGGGCTGCGTTTAACTGCAAATTCATTTATTTGGATGATGCCTTGCTTGAACAACTAATCTGTGGGGTTCGGGACCTCCGTGTGCAAAGGCGTCTCCTGGAACGGAAAATCCTCACTTTGCCAGCTGCTATGGATGAAGTGCAGGCATCCGAAATGTCCTTAAGGTCTACCAATGAGATATGCCATTTCCCTGGCGTGGGACTGTCCCCGCACTCAGTGCCCATCCATGCCATTCCTGAGGAGTCTGCTGATGAGGAGGATGCAGAGGGCAAAGAGGTGTTTCGCCTGAAGTCAACCCCAGCCAGGAAGTCTGTTCCTGATTGCTCAGTGCAATTTCCACCTTGCCGGGGTTGCGGCGACCCCCACCCCCATTCGAAGTGCAGATTCAAAGATGTCAAATGCCAGCGATGTGGGAAGACTGGCCATTTGGCCAGAGTCTGCTGAGTGGGCCTTCCCATTGTTGCCTCCCGGCCAGCCAAGCACTGTGCAGAGTCCCGTCTCGGAGCAAAAGGAAGCGCTTACCAGATTAAGGAAGGTCAAGGACTGACTAAACCGCCTGCTCGCCGTTTTCCCCTTGCAAAGCCGCAGAAAATAGTTGTAACTGTTCTGTTATCTGGCAGCCCCTGTCAAATGGAGGTGGATTCTGGGGCTTCCTGGTCTCTTATTGCTTGGCATACCTTGAGACGCATTGCTCCTTCTGTTACTAGATGTCAGCTAGAACCTTGCACTATTGGGTTAAAAGACTACCAGGGGAATGTTATTCCTGTGCTAGGCAGATTCCATGTAGGGGTGGAATTTAAAAACTTTAAAGGGATTCTGCCTTTAGTGGTGGTAGAGAACCAGCTTCCATCTCTCCTGGGTTTGGATTGGTTCCATGCATTGGGTTTGTCCATTGATGGTATTCACTCTCTGTCTGCATACTCTGACCAATTTGGGGGCCTATTAGCCGAATTCAAAGACGTGTTTTCTGAAGGGATGGGGACCTACACCGGGACCCCAATCTCCCTTCCCATAGATCCCAGAATGCCCCCTATTCGCCTAAAGCCTCGGAGGGTTCCCTTGGCCCTCAAACCTCTGGTGGATAAGGAATTGGACAAGCTTATTGCCCAAGGTATTTTTGAGCCCGTTGACCACGCACCTTGGGAGACACCCATTGTCATCCCACTTAAACATGATGGGTCTGTGCGAATATGTGCGGACTATAAGACAACAATTAACAAGGCACTTCAAGCGAACCCCTATCCAGTCCCCATTGTGCAGCAGTTGCTGCATTCCCTGGGCCATGGTTCGGTTTTCACAAAACTGGACATGGCCCAGGCTTACCAACAATTACTGGTGACTGAGGAGTCTGCATTAGCGCAGACTGTGGTCACTCACAGAAGGGTTTTCAAGTGCCGCTGTCTGCAGTTCAGAGTGAGTGTAGCCCAGGTTTATTCCAGGGGCTAATGGAGAGGTTATTGCAGGGCATACAGGGCGTCATGCCCTATTTTGATATTTTTATTTCCGCTAAAGATGATAGGGAATTGGAGCAACGGTTGCGGTCAGTTCTGACCTGCCTCCAGTCCTGGGGGTTGAAGCTTAAGGCTTCAAAGTGCCAAATTGGGGTTAGCTCGGTGGAGTTTTTGGGCTATCGGGTGGATTCATCAGGCATCCACCCCATCGCCTCCAAGGTAGTGGCCATCAAGGATGCCCCCACCCCTAAGACCAAGGCCGACCTTCAGGCCTTCTTAGGGTTACTCAATTTTTACGCTCTGTTCCTGCCACATAAAGCGACAGTGGCAGAACCATTACACAGGCTTTTGGATAAAAAGGCCCCTTGGGTTTGGGGAGCAAAGGAAGCGGCGGCTTTCGCAGCTGTGAAGCAGCTCTTACTGTCAGACGCTGTCCTTACACAGTATCGGGATACCTTGCCACTGGTCTTAGTGGCTGACGCTTCCCCATTTGGGATAGGTGCTGTCCTGGCTCATCAGCTGCCAAATAGCCAGGAGGCCCCTTTAGCGTTTTATTCCAGGACTTTATCATCCACAGAGCATAATTATAGCCAAATGGACAAAGAGATTTTTGGTGCTGTGGCTGCTGTGAAGCGGTTCCATGACTACCTTTATGGTAGGCATTTCATGCTGATCACGGACCATAAACCTCTTCTAGGATTGGTCGCAGGGAACAGAGCCACCCATCAGATTTTGTGTCCATGGTTGTCCTGTTGGTTGGAGTTTTTAGCATCCTACTCCTACTCACTAGAATACCACCCTGGTCATCTTCTGTCAAATGCAGATGCCCTGAGCCGGTGCCCTTTACCTGTACCAGTAGTTGACCCTGCGTCTGGTCCAAATGTGCTGTTAATTGATTCGATAGAAACCCCAGTCACAGCCACACACATAGAAGCGGCTACGTGGGCTGACTCTATTCTGTCTCGAGTATTAAACTGGCTTTTACGAGGTTGGCCAGCCACCCCTGTCACCAATGAGTACCGTCCATACACTCTGCGCAAAGATGAACTTTCTGTCCTGAAAGGGTGCATCCTTTGGGGTAAACGGGTGGTCATTTCCCTCAGTTTACAGGACCTGTTACTAGAATCATTACATGCTGGGTACCCAGGAATATGCCGGATGAAGACTCTGGGGCGGAGCTATTTGTGGTGGCCTAAATTCGACAAAAGGGTAGAGGAGTTGGTGCAGAATTGTAACCCTTGCCAAATGAGCCGGCTGGCTGAACCCAGGGTGCCAGTTCGGGATTGGGAAGTCCCTCGTTTCCCTTGGTCTCGCCTCCACATTGATTTCACTGGCCCGTTCGAGGGCCAGAACTTCCTTATAATAGTTGATACATTTTCTAAATGGGTTGAGGTTGTGTTAATGTCTTCTACTACTACCAATCTAGTCATACAAGAATTGAGGAGGCTATTCGCTATTCATGGGGTTCCGGACGTTATTGTATCCAATAATGGCCCCCAATTTACGGTTGCCAATTTCCAAGTGTTCCTAGTTGAGTTAGGCATTAGGCAAGTGTTGATCGCCCCATTTAGGCCAGCTGTGAATGGGCTGGCTGAACGAGCCATGCGTTCTGTTGAAAAGGCGCTTGCATGTTTGGGCCCAGGGGATTGGCATGACAAGGTCTTCAAATACTTACTGGCACAGCATGTTATGCCATGTCAGTCCACACACACCATTGCCCAGCTGAGCTGTTGATGGGGCGAAGGCTCAGGTTGGTCCTGGATCGCATCCACCCAGACTATGCCATAGACATGCCCCACATAGAGGTTTGCCCTAACAGGACCTTGCATGTGGGGGAGGCAGTATTTGCCCTCAATTATGGACCCTCTCCCAAATGAGTGCCTGGAACTGTTACAAATATCACGGGTCCATACTCATACGTCGTCCTCTTACAGGATGGGAGGACGTGGCGCCGGCACATTGAACAGCTACGGTGGTGAAAGGTGCAGGTGGAAGCCGCGGCGTCTGCACCCCAACAACAACTTTGCGACCAATCGACCTATGTGCCACCGCCAGCTCATGTCGACGGCAGCAGCGTTGAAGACAGCCAAGAGTTCGACGAGCCCCCGTTGGGGTTTACCAGACAAGTTGTATGGCCTCCAGCAAGAGACAGTAACTCACAGCCTGGGGCCAGCAGTAACAACAGCCCTAGTGTGTTGACCAGGGCGAGTAACATGTGACAAGCTGAGTGTAGTTCCTCCGCAACCCGAGGAAGCAGCCGCGAAAGACTCACCTGACATGGCGTGCAGTCCTGTTGTGTCCCTGGATTCCCTGGAAAAGCCATCTTACATTGCAGAACCGGTCCAGAGTCAGCCTGTAAATCCACCAGAATTGGACTCATTGCCAGTTGTGTGAAGATCGTCCCGTCTTTGTCAGCAGCCGGCATATTTGTTGGACTACACATGTGCAATCCGGGAAGGGAGGGGTGTTAGATCCCCAGCTCGCCTGGGCCGCAAAATCCTTAACTTACATCCTCCTCAGATGATTGGTGGAGGCGCAGCCCACATTCTTGGTGGGACAGCGTAAGCCTTCTGATTGGTTGTCATTCAGTGACAGCTAGTATAAATAGCTGTCACCTGCGGTTGTTAATGTTCGAGTTTGTGTTGCCTGTTGACAAGAATAAACAAGAGTTGTAGCATCGCTGTCGCCTCAGTAATTAATCATCTTAAAATATAACACTTTTAGTTCACCATGAATGGCTTCTGATAGTGGATTACAGGTAATCCTTGATTTATGACCCCAATTTAGCTCAAAATTTGTGTTGTTAAGTAAGACATTTATTGAATTTTACCCCATTTTATGACTTTTCTTGCCACAGTTGTTAAGTGAATCACTGCAGTTGATAAGTTAGTAACCCAGTTAAGTGAATCTGACTTCCCCATTGACTTTGCTTGTCAGAAGATTGTAAAATGTGATCACATGACCTTCAGCCACAGCAAAGGTCATAAATATGAACCAGTTGCCAAGCATCTGAATTTTGATCATTTGATCATGAGGATGCTGTAAAGGTTGTAATGTGAAAAATAGTCATAAGTCATATTTTTTCAGTGCCGTTGTAACTTTGAATGGTCACTAAATGAACTGTAATAAGTCGAGGACTACCTATATTTGGTGAATTACCAAACACAGATGTAGTAATACCTGCTTTTTTATGTGGAACAGATCCAGATCCAGAGGGAATTATGGACTGAATCCATAGTTAGCTATAATTTAGATATTGACCTATGTATTTCAACTGATTTTGAGTTGAACCTAATTCTATTCTATATGACCCATCACAAACTATAGGTTTTGCATTTTTGGGATGAGAAACTTAAATGCTTTTAGAATAAAATATTGAGACCAGCAGGACAGCCATTTCCCATTCTTGTGACTTAAACATGTAAAACGAGGATTAGTATTCTTAGGTGGAAGCAGCGACCCATTGAAATCAATAGAAATTTCTAAATGAAGTACTATTCTGACCCAGTTTTTAAAATAATCATCAGGCAAGAATCTTTTATATTTTAAGAATGAATGTTTTTATTCTCAGCCCTCTACCCAAAGTTGACATTTGTAAATATGCATTTATTGTGGACAAAAATAATAAATGAAAATGAGCAAGATGGATCATGTCAGCACACTGATTAGGACAAGACAATATTTTGTAAAATAGTAATGATTAGAATCTTGCTCACATAATTTGTCCTTCTAGATGCATACCAGCTAATATTAAGACAATCAGATATTTCTTCTACTAAGTCTGATGATTGATAAGCTTATTGCTTGGCTGAACTATAATGTCCATAGCACTGTGTGCCATACTAGTTCATATTGATGTCTGTTATAGTTGAAAACATATGGAGAGCACTATTGGGGGGGGGGCTTATTCCTACTATGCCTCCAGGACCTCAATGGGAATTTCCATTGTAAATTGGGGGAATATGGAGAGGTTTCTGTTGGCATAATAGGGGTGATATGATGAAAAAAGCTCTTTGCTCTTCCAGTAAGGAAGAGCTTGACAGCCATTCAGTTTCTAGAAATCCGGCAGAGATTTGTGCAACAGCTGTGATGCTAAAACTTTTGATCATGGGAGGCAAGAAGACGGGTCCTTGGCAGAAACCAGCAAACACCACTGCCTCAGCCATTGATCAGTGTTGGCACCATCTGCCCATTGATTGAAAAACTAAGTAGTCACCTGTCTGGCTCACTTCTCCCACCACCGCCCAAAGTGAATGGGCATTGATTTGCTGGATGGAGTAGGGTATTTTTCAAGAAGACCCATCCTGAGAACTGGGAGTTCTGAGAGTCATAATCTATCCATAATGGATGTTGCTATCTTAGCGAAAGTTAACTTAAAGGGAGGACCATCACAGTCTTGGTCTCTGGAAGATCACCTTACCTTCCTCTGGGAAACTTTCAGGTGTACAGACTCAGCTCATCCGGCTTGGATGAGCCGGGTCTTGGAGAGCAAATGATAATGGCTCCCCTCTCCCCAGTTTTTGGTTCTCAACTTTTAAGCATAGAGAAGCTTGAAGCACTCCATCGTAGCAATGAGATAAAGAGGAAACCAGTGGCCTGAAAGGCGCAACGGTGGGCCCTTTTTATTGGGCTTAATTTCAGGAGAAGGGTGATGGACATACTCCAGAAGGCTTCCAATCTGTAACTGGCCCACAGATAGCTGTCTAGTTTGTAGCATCCTATAGCCCAACAAGTTTAGTATGTGATGGAAATAAAGGAGGTGAGATAGAGGGGATCAGAAATGAACAGAGAAATTGAGAACGATAACAGCCAACTATTCCAATGTGTTTTGCACATTATTGGCATAGATGACAAGGAAACGCAATGTTTTTTATATGGTTTATATTATGATTCACCAATATCTTGCATTGGTCATACAGACTGGAGCAGAATTGATGAGAATTAAAAATTTCTGCAGGGAACCAAGTTGTCTCTGTCTATGGTACATAGTGACTGCACATTAGGCTCAGAATTCATGCATCTTGCCAATGAAACCATCTCCTCTATTGGTCCCCTGGTTGAATACTTCCACTTACAGTAACAAAATTTAATAATGGGCTCCAGTTTTGACAATTCCTCTCAGTCTTATCATTTCTATGTGACTCTTTTTCTTATTATTTCTATTTGATTCTTTCATTATTCATTACACTTTTTTTAAAAAAAAATCATTTTCATGGGAAAATTATAATCTTCTTTTTCTTCTCATTATTAGATATAAGAATTAATTAAAACAATATTTGAATCATTTGACCTTATACAACCAAGTCACCTAGGTGGCAGAACTCTGATTTGTTTTCTCACTTGAGCTCTATTTTATTTATGAATTGGTTCAGATTCCACATGAAATAAGACTGAATTTTCTGTAGCTTCAAAAACAATATATTAGAATTTAAAGGATTGTTTCAATAAACAATTCACACAATTAAAAAAAGAGATAACATTAAAATGTAAATACTTTTATGTACAAGTGAATTGTTAAAAACATGCCTATTGAAAAGTAGTTTGCACTGAGTCTCTTTAAATGTGTAGGAATGGAAAATATTTGGTCTTCCACATGTTGCTGAAATTCAGATTTCAGCATATTTCATTGATAGTCATAATGTCCTGAAATTGTGCCATTGCCATTGCCATTGTGGCATCTCTTTGGCATTGTAGCTTAAATTAAGAGAAATTTCAGTGAACACATTGCTCCTGTATTAACCACTACCTGAAAAGAATTTCTGGAGAAAGTTATATACTATTGATATATTTCATTTTAGCCATGGAAGTTCTATTTCCTACTGGGTTTGTGTGCTGGCCAGCTGATTTTCGGGCCTTCAGGGCCCATCGGT
>JANHFM010003680.1:17875-29294 GCA_032468115.1 Grayia smithii
CAAGCTATTTTCCAAGGCACCTGAAGGCCAGACAAGGAATAATGGGTGGAAACTGTTCAAGGAGAGATTCAATCGAGAAATAAGGAGAAATTTCCTGACAGTGAGAACAATCAACCAATGGAACTGCTTGCCTTTGGAAGTTGTGGGAGCTTCGTCACTGGAGGCTTTCAAGAAGAGATTGGACCGCCATTTGTCAAAAATGGTGTAGGGTCTCCTGCTTGGGCAGAGGTTAGACTAGATGATTACAATGTCCCTTCCAACTATGTTAATCTGTATCTGGGCAGCTTTTGCCATTATAGATTTATTTCATGGCTAAGGAGGCATTACTGGTAAACTTGTTCTTTATCAAGAACCTTGGGATTAGTCATTAGTCGTGATAGGATCAATGTTTTATGTTTAGTGCCTTTATACTATGCTCCATCCTTGACTGTTTGAAGAAGGTGCAGAAATTTTGCAAAATAAATAAATCAAGGAACCAGGAGATATGGCATTATACAAAATACAGGGAGTTCTCGACTTACGATCACAATTGAGCCCAATATTTATGTTGCTAAGTGAGATATTTGTACAATGAGTTTTGCCACTTTTTATGATGCTTCTTGCCACAGTTGTCAAATGAATCACTGCAGTTATTAAGTTAAGCACATGGTTGTTAAGTGACTCTGGCTTCCCCGTTGGCTTTGCTTGTCAGAAGGTCGCAAAAGGGGATCACTTTGAATGATCCCAGGACACTGCAACTGTCATAAATATGAATCAATTGACAAGCATCCAAATTTTTATCACATGACCACAGGGATGCTGCAATGGTCGTAAGTGTGAAAAATGGTCATAAATCACTTTTTTCAGTTTCATTGTAACTTTGAATGGTCACTAAATAATCTGTTGAAAGTTAAGGGCTACATTAAAGGGGGAGTTAAAAACAGGACAGGGGAAGAAGCAGAAGTAATGTCATGGATGCCTGCAAAGACAACCCAACAGGGACCAAGGCAGGGATAAAATCCTCCTGGTTCGGACCGGTTCAGACGATCCGGTAGTGGTTGTGGCAGATGGTTCGGAGAACCGGTAGCAATGGTGGCGTGAGGCTCCACTCACCCACCCAGGTGTCCTTACTTCCTGCTTTTAAAAGTTTAAAAAAGGGTCCGACAATCATGGCTCAGCTGTGATTGTCAGAGCCTTTATTTTTACTTTTAAAAGCATTTTTTACAGCCTATTTGGACAATAGGCTGTAAAAAAATGCTTTTAAAATTAAAAAAAAAAGGCTCCGACGATCAGCTGTGATTGTCAGAGCCTTTTTTTTTTTTAACTTTTAAAAGCATTTTTTTACAACCATTTTAACTGCTTTTAAAAGTAAAAAAAAAAGTTGGCTGTGCCCACTCTGTTATATTACCATCACCACCACCAAGCCACACCCACAAACTGGTAGCAACAAATTTTACGTTTCACCCCCGGACTGGATAAAAAGTCTGGACTTTTTTTTTTTGTTTTGCCTTTTTTCAGAGTTTAAGAGGCCTTTAAGGAGCAACATTGATGCTTTAAGCCTTACAGAAATGACAATGTTCATTTCATATTTTAGAACTCCTGAATCCCCTTCTGAAAACATTTTACTCTACTTGGCTTCTGTATAGTAACTGCTGTTATATACATCCATCTCCATTTCCTGGCTGTACAAATTGGAATGCCAACCCACCCAGTCAATATTTATTGCAAGTAATAAATAAAGTCGAGATGGGGAGGAATATTCAAAGGGTTACAGACTTAACAACATTATAAAACAATCAGAAACATTCACTGCATCATTTAAAATTAAATTAGGGCCAGATTATTGTGGGTAGATGAAATCAAAAGGTACATTTTGAATGGCTGAATTTTCTTCTTGCAGATATGTTCCCCACTATTAGTAGCCAGGTTTCTACTTTTGCTTTATCATTATTTGCACTCAGTTTGTAAGTTCTTAGCACAGCTAGCTTGTCCAAACAAGGCAGAAAGCCACCAACAAGTTTTGATAGTGTTCCTGGTTTGCATGCGTAGACTTGGACAACTCTGTCAGAACAAACTCCTACTCTGCTTGGATAAGCAAATAGGAGAATCTGGAGCATGGATTTACAGGGTAATAGCTGTATTTAACCACACTAGATAAAAGTTTCTCCTGTCCAGTCATTTCTGACTCTAGGGGGTGGTGCTCATCTCCTCTTAGCCAAGGGAGCCAGCATTGTCTGAAGACATTTCCATGGTCAGATGACCAGCATGACTATAGGCCAAGGTGCATAGAACACTACGCTCACATTATAAGCACAAACATTCATGCCAGGTGCTAGATGAGGAAATTCTGATCCAAGATGAATGTTGGACAAGACATGAGAATAGTCTCAAAAATAAAACTCCAGTTTCAGAAATTGTGCAAAACCACACAACCTTTAAAGCTTTTAAAGTTCATGGTTTATTTCCAATGAAATATTGCAAGGTCCTCTTATTTTTCGGCTGATATATATCGGTAGTTTAAATTTAATATAAGTAAGATGTGTATAGGTTTCTTGCCTAATCCCTAAGTTTAAGAAGGCTGTTCTACTATTACTATTGGTTCTGTGTAATTATAGCTACCATCTTAAATGTACATTGCTTTAATTCAAAATGATGTCTTATAAAAGTCTAAAATAGAAAAAGCACTCTTTGTTAATTCTGAAGAATTATGGTGGATGCTCAGAGTTTGTATTTATATCCTACTTACAAATAACATTCAGAGCAGCTACACACTTTATAAAACAGGAGTATGAAAACAAACTCAATGAGTAGCAAAAGTGTTACAGGAGGGCTCCGTTATTCAGTTTAAGATCCCTTTTTCACTATAAACTTCACTGGGTCATCTCAGATCATAAAATGGGCAAAGGGCAGTAAGCAGTCTTGAGAATCCTTGAGAAGAGTATGAAATGTAATAATTAAATAACAGTACGAATCATGCAGTGAGTTGGATCCAGAGTTGGCTCTCAATTGATGGATCAGCTTCTTTCATTAGAGAGAATTGGGATCCTCTCTAAGGAGAGGATATAGGTTGTGATTTTCACTGATTTTTATGAAGGGTGTTTGGTATTCTCTGAGCTGAGTTGTTTCCTTGCAGATGTTTCATTACCAAATTATTTAGATGAGCACAAACAAATTGCAGGAACCCTGGACATCAGGGAAAGGAAACCGATCATCAACATCTTCCAATAAAATGGATACCCATTTTATAAAACTTCATCAACAAATGCCTGATCACTCAGCCCACTGCAATACAACCATCCAAGCTATGAAAAGAATAATGGTACCATACATCAAAAACATCTCAGAAACCACCAACAGACAATTACAACCACATGTCATCACCATAACATACAAATTAACTAAAAGCCCCCCAAACATCCTAAGTAAATCAAAAGATCCAGCAGCCCAGAAAGAAAAATAGGAGTCTTCTACAACATACAGAGTAAGGACTGAAACAGTCACTATGTTGGACAAATGACCAAAAGGCTAGCAGAGCATATTCATGAACACCAACTAACAGCCACAGGATACTGATGAAAACTCCTTAATTTCACAACACATGGACACAAACTTATCTATAGTTTCAACTGGAAAACTGTGAGCAACCTACTGTATACCAAGCCAAGCACTAGAGGATTTCTGGAAGGATCTCTGCCATGTAGACAAATCAGCCAGCAACAGGTCCATAGAGGTAAACAACATCTGCATATTATTCAAAAGAGATAGTCAAACCCCCAAAAAGGAAACAAAAAACCCAAAACATCCCCCCAGCAGCAATCCATATCCAGATGATCAGGAATTAACACCAAGATTAACACTAGACAAACAATCATGAGGTAAACAATACATTAATATAGGAACTACTAACTCAGACAAACAAGCTAAACAACAGCTTAATCAAAGAACCACCAAACAAACACTGACGAAGTAGCATGGATGGTATCATCTAGCTTAGTAATGAAATGTCTGCAAGAAAATAACCAAGTTCAGAGAGCACCAAAGATTCCCAGTTCAACCCTGAGGCTACAAATATTTTCTTCTATCGGTACTGATTTCTCCCTTTTGTAGCCTTCAGTCCACAATACAATTGTATCTACTCTACTAAAGTATCCCCAATATTTCTCCCTTCATAAATGATAAAGCATCCTCATACCATAATCCAACTGAGACCGAGATGAAATAAACCCTGTTTTCATTACAACTGAAGACTGTATTGAAGATATATTTTGAGATGATAATGATAAGATATCCTAGGAGATGACATAAATTGCTAATGGGCAAATGACATCAAGCTGATGCCCACAACAAAAAGTATAAGCCATGATGGACAGGATATCAATCATTTTGAGTGGAGCACTTGACAAATCACCATTCTTCAATGGGTTATGGGGAAGAAAAAGAAACAAAAACATATTCTATTTCTTCTTTCGTCTCCTTATAACTCCCTGTTGTTTCTGTGAGTTAGGGAACTTTCTACCACATGAAATGTGGTCTGGTTGACTGCAGGAAGAAGAAATTAGTGAAAATGATCCCCCTCTTTTTCCTATGAGACCTCTCATTAATCTTAGTCCCTTCCGTCCACCAATGTCTGTTGTTTGTGGAAGGGCTATTCCAGTCCCTTAAAGCATTGTGAACTGATCAATATTCTGCATTCTAAATCAAGCTAAACTATTCTTCTAATTCATTTTCTTTCTAATTCTAGAAAAGTCTAATTCTATAATTCCAAAGCTAGCAACAGATTCTGCATTATTTTGTGTATTTTACAGCAGGGTTCACTAGACTGTGTTCTCATTTTGACACATGCTACCAATGGCTGGGATACCCTGCACGATAGAACATTCTTTTTATCTTCCCACTGTTTGAGAATCACTGTCTATCTTATCGCCCCATTGTTCTTTTTAATGTTCACAACACAGATGTATGGTCAGCTGTCACTGGCAATGACCAGTGGATGATTGCAACATATGTATATAAATTGCATTAACTTGAGGCATACTGACTCAGTAGCAATAAGAAACATTTTTAATATAACATTATGGTTATGAATAACTTTGTTATACTACTCTACAAAGCTTTAGTAAGACTACACCTAGAATACTGGATCCAGTTTTGGTCACCACACTATAAAAAAGATGTTGAGTCTCTAGAAAGAGTGCAGAGAAGAGCAACAAAGATGATCAGAGGCCTGGAGGATAAAACATATAAAGAACAGTTGCAAGAACTGGCCATGGCTAGTTGAGTGAAGAGAAGGACCAGGGATGACATGATAGCAGTATTCCAATATTTGAGGGGCTGTCACAGGGAGGAGGAGGGCAACTTATTTTCCAAAGCACCAGAAGGTCATACAAGGAACAAGGGATGGAACCTGATGAAGGAGAGATCCAACCTAGAAATCAGGAGAAATTTTCTGACAGTGAAAACAATCAACCAATGGAACAGCTTGCCTTCAGAAGTTGTGGGTGCTTCATCACTGGAGGCTTTAAAGAAGAAACGTGACAGCCACTTGTTAGAAATGGTATAGGGTCTCCTGCTTGAGTAGGGAGTTGGACTAGATAATCTACAAGGGTCCTTCCAACTCTGTTATTCTGTATCCAGCATCCATTTAATTCTGTTTAGTAGTGACAAATTGTCCTCACCATAGTATTTCTCTCTGGCGCTTTTGACAAAGCAGGAGCCTTGACAATATCCACCTCATTGACAGATAACTGAAGAGCTCCCTTGCTGTAGTGAAAGCCCCAAATTTAAAATAAAAGCTTTGCCTCATGAATAATTGTACACTTGAAAGAAGAGAACTGTTATGTGAGTTGTCTATAATTATATTTTGGGGCTACAAAAAGAAGAGTTAATTACATTATGACACATTTTTAGAAATATATACATTTTAGGGACCTCATATTGTCTGATATCAAGTACTATTCTTACATTAACATCTCATTAATTAAGGATGGCTTGTTGGAACATATTCACATCTATGAAAATGTAAGAACTCCTGTTTGTTCACCAAGGATTGTATTTGTCTGCAAGAATGAAATTAAGGCCTTTCCTTTGAAACTAAGCATTGTTCAAAATAGGTTTTTAAAAATATTAGCATATTTTATTGAAGTATATATTTCATCTAGTACAGGGGTGTCAAACTCAAGGCCCGTGGGCTGGATACAGTTAGCAGTCAACTTAGATCTGGCTAGTGAGCCCACCCTGTAAACAATGAAGGACAGGCCTGCAGTTCATCTGCCAGTGAAAACGGAGCTCGAAAGGACCACATGTGGCCTCTGTTTCCAACCTGTTGTGGCCCCCGGCGGCCAGAGGAGTTGGCAACAGAGTCAGACAGTGTGGAGTTTGGGGAGAAATATGGGCCAGTCCTGGGAGCTGGGGAAATCTCTGAAAAGGCTCTGCATTGGAGGCGGAGATGGAGCTAAACAGCAGTGAGGCAGAGGAACAGCTGGAGCCCATTCCCAGTGTGTGCATGTATAGAGCTGCCAGAAGACAAGAACAACTCACAAAGCAGGTGTCAACTTGGGAATAAAGCCACACCTTGGAGGTAATTGGCCCCTCCCATAGGAAACAAAAGAGGAGCGAACGGGGAGTGGGCTTTTGCAGGAAACAATTTGTTTGTTCCATGACTCTGAAAGACTCTGTGCCAAGTTTTGCCTTGTACCGCATTTGGAAACAAGTTACAGCTTGTTGGAAACAAGTGGCAGCTTGCCAAGCGAGATAAGGTGTGTTGATAAATATTCCTCTGAAAGATTGTTTGGACAGGCCTTGCTGACTGTGAATGAAAGTAATTCACAGTCGTGTAAATAAAAGAGGCTTTGCCAGGACCAAGACTTGGCTTCCTGCTTCTTAAGGAAGCCTAGGTCAGAACACAACCACAATGTCCTCCTGCAGCCTTCTGCCAGCAAAAACAGAGCCTGGGGAGGCCACGTACAGGAGACTGTCATGGCCGAAAATGGAACCCGGCCTCCCCAAGCTCCATTTTCACTGGCAGAGGGCTGCAGGAGGTCATCGTGACTACAAATGGAGCCTGGGTGGGCCATCACGGCCAAAAATGGAGCTTCAATGAGTGATGTTGAGCTGACAACACCCACCATAGCCACACCTCCAGGCCCCGAGGTCAAACACAACCTTGATGCGGCCCTCAATGAAATTGAATTTAATACCCCTGATCTAGTAGATAACCTCAGCAAGGTCACTGTTCATCAAGGCTTTCCTTACTCTAATCCATAGCTTGGAGAGCATTTAGTTTGATTGTATTATTCCTTGTTATTGACTGGCAAGCAGCTTTTTGGAAATTAAATATCAGTGCTTTTCATAAGATTGTATTTCATAGTTGTATTCTAACTGACATGAAAATCATCACCCATGTTGTTGATTTATAATTGTCATGCATAGAAATCCTACCACAGAATATCTACATGTGTGGAAGTATGTTTGTAGAAGGTGATTTTTCTCTGATTCATCCATTCTCTGACAATTTTCTATATTGTAAAATTAGTTCCTTTAGGGATGGGACCTTCTGAGAAATATACTTCAGGGGGATGATTTATATATTTTTTTGGCTATTTATTTTTAATCCTTTCAGGTGTTACATTACAGTATACTGCCAATTCCTGATATCGTTTAAAGGCTTAAAATAAACCAGAATCAAAAACCTGAGATATCAAAAACAATATAAAAGAGCAATAAAAATAATTTTTAAAAAGGTAGAAGGCCATTTAAAAATATGTCATAGAATCATAGGGTAGGACAATATTGTGGAGATCTTCTATCCAACTCAGAAATTCTCAGACTGTCCCAGACTGTCCAACATTTGCTGGAAAAGTTCCAGTGACTGATCATCCATGAATCCTGAAGACAGGCTCTTCCACTGCTTAATAGCTCTCACAGTCAGGACATTCCCCATTTCAAGTTTGAATTTACTTCTGTAAAGCTTAAAAAAAATTTAAAAAGCAAATTATGGTTTTAGCAGCCTTAGAAAGAGATTATGCTTCCCAACTCAACTGGGAAAGGATTTCAAAAGAATGGAAAGGAGACACAATCTTTCCTTCTCAAATTATTTCAGTGAACAGGATGGAGAGCAGGGAAGGTACTGGTAGCAGGCTCTAAAAATAAGAAGGTGTTTCTATTTCCATCTGAAAAGATGTTGTCAGCCGATACAACCAGCTGAGATGTTAAGTTTTTTTATTAAATACATTTCCAAATTTGGCACAAGGTCAGTTCCATATATAAGCTCTTTGTGGTGGTTTCTAATGAATGCATTATGGTTTAAAAACTGGTTTCTTCTAAGGAGGGGTAATGTTGGTCAATCAATCAAAGTTCCATTTGGGAAAACTGAAGATTTAGATATGTACCTGCTCCTTCATGACCATGATCTCATCCACAACAAACAGATCTCTCTGCATGTGATCTTCACAATAAGCAATTCAATTTTATCTGAACTTAGTTTCAATGTATCATCCCTTAATAAGACATTTATTATCCTTTGCCGACTGTAAGTCTATGTCCACTCCAGGGAAGGTATATGATTACCTGAAGATGTTAAGACTCATGGTTTGGATACCATATAATACTGTACTGTTCAGCTCTTCTGATGTTCTTTCCCAGCAGTTTCATTAAGATAGAGAAAAGCTCTGAAGACAGAGTGGAGCCATATGCTACTTTCCATTTTGAAGTGCTATTTATTGCATTGCTTTACATTACCATGAGGGAGTCTTCAATAGGTTATCATTCCTATTAGAAAAAGGAACTAAATATGCAATCCTAGTTCTTGCTCATAGCAGTTTGTGAGTGATGCCACTTCATCAGGTTTGCATTTTGGAGATACTATTGGATTCACAAGCTAAAACCTTAGAAAGATCTCTGCAAATATAAATATACCATATAAGGGTCTACTCTATGTCTCTTTGCACCTTATTCAGTAGGTTCAGGGATTATGCTTGTAATACAAAGAAAGGTCATTGAGCTCAAATTTAACAATCTGTATAGTATAACAAATACCAAGATTATCTTAATCCTTCTTTGCAATATTTCTGTTGAGATTTGTAATTAAAGAGATCTCAACATCTAGAGCAGTGTTTCTCAATCTTGGCCACTGGAAGATGTGTGGACTTCAACTCCCAGAATTCCGGGAGTTGAAATCCACACATCTTCCAGTGGCCAAGGTTGAGAAACACTGATCTAGAACCTACTAAATATTTCTCCAGTAGTGTGCAGTAGAAGCATGTATTGAAAACAAATAGACACCCTCATTCATGAAAGCTTACTGGTTGACATTGGGCCTCTTTCAGCCAAATGTGTCTCACAGGGTTATTGTGCCAAAAAACAAAGGGAGAAGAGAGAACTATTTCTCTCTTCTATGTCACTTTGGGCTCTTGTATGAAAGATGGAATATAATGCTTAGCAAATCTCAGCAAAATAAATTTCCTTCATTTTTAAAAGGCAGCAAAAAGTTCTGCAATCTTGAACTACAAAACTTAAAAATAATGTTGAGAAGGGACTACAATATTAGATGTCCCTGCTTAAAGCTGGAAAAACTGAAATCATGTATAAAAGTCTGTTCAAAAATTTCTTATATCCTTCTAGTTTGGGATTAAAATTTTGTCTTTTTTTTTAGTTTGGATGATATTTAAGAACTTTGGATTTTCTTAGTTTATGATGTGTTTGAAACCTAAACTATATTGAAAGCCATTGGATGCCAGTTGCAACATACCATATAAGGACTATTTAGTAAATATTTAAATATTTGCAGACTGTCCAGGGAATATTCAATATCAAAATTCAAAGTTATGGATAATTTGGCTCTAGTATGATGGCAAATCATAGTACAATTTACAGGTTCAGTCAGATATATAGTAGGCCAAGGACAAAGAGGGGGAGGGACTCCATAGGATGAACTGCTCATATATTTTAAAAATAAGATTTTTAACATGATCTGTTCCCTAGAAAAGATTACTTACTTCTATCACCTAAGCATCCTTTGAGTATAAAGGTAAAGTATTTGAGGGAGGAAAAACAATTCTTACTGCCAGGTAAAATACCTATCCTTTTGTATTATCAGCACAACTACAGAATATGTAATTGTGTTTTATGAACAACAGTATGAATGACTGGCCATGAATCATTCATACTGTTGGAATGGAATGGAAAATTTAATATTAGTTCCTAATAATATTGCTTGCACATAAAGCATATCTTTAAAAAAAGATCTCAAATCTTTGTGCTGTGGTTATATATGACTCTAATTTCTCTATAATTTAGTTTTACAAATTACTTTTTTTTCTTGTGTGGATCTCAGAGGCAGGTTTTCAGATGTAAATGAGATTTTGATGAAGCTAGCTTGAAAGAAAAGGCTTCTCAAACTGAATTTGATTACTGGTATAGGTGAACACATCCATATAGTTTTTATGAAAAAGATATTGTTATCTTGTCTTCTTGTTGTGGGATACCTACAGCTTATAGTCCTAGAAATCCCTAGTAGCTTCTTAACTGAGTATCACCCAGGTGATCTGTTTTACTATTTTGAGATCAACTAAGGTCAGCTAGGAACTTTCTCCTGCAGTTACTTACTGTCACATTCAAAGTACAGTAGGCCAGGTCAGGAATCAGACATAATGAGATTACACAAATAAAGGCAAATATGCATGTCCCAGGATAATATTAAAAGATCTAATCTGGGCTGGTCACCGGGACCACAGGTTTAGTCTTCCAAGTTCCAGACTCATGCAGGAGCCCATCCTCAGGGAACTTCTCTATACAGGAATCACAGTAAAATATTTTTACTATTAGAACTATTAGGACTCTACTTTATTGGCATAAACGAATTTCGAAAGTCTGAGGCCATTTTCCTTTCCCCCCTTCAGATGCCAAAGAGAGTTAAGGCAAGGCAACTTTAATTCCCCACCCCTTCCCAAAAGTCCTCAGACTTTTGCAGAGGTTCTCTGCATAACTTTTCCAAGGTCATTTACCAACTTGGTTACCAGTTATTTTAATGAGTTTAATATATGTATGAGTATTTGGTCTCAAGCCTCTTTGTTTCTGGTTTTAATCCTACATTAGCTGCTTAGAGTCACAGTTTGTGAGTTTAGTGGCTGCATAAGCCCTATTAAAAATAAAAATTATGTATGTATATGTTTCTATTCTTAAAAAAAAAGTTAAGAAAGAACTAAAAGTACTAATGGAATACCTATGAAATACAATAGCATTATTGTGCAGATAATTATTAACATGATTATTTTGTTATGCAACCAGTACTGGGGCTGTTGGGAGAATTGAATGGGATTTCTGTAGATATATAGAATCTTTTGATTTGCGTAAAACATATGAGAATAATTCCTTCCTTCCTTCCTTCCTTCCTTCCTTCCTTCCTTCCTTCCTTCCTTCCTTCCTTCCTTCCTTAAAACATTTA
>JANHFM010003680.1:65666-77125 GCA_032468115.1 Grayia smithii
ACTGTTTCCTAATATGATTTGATTGCTTATTTGTTCCCTATGACTATCATTAAGTGTTGTACCTTATGATTCATGATCTTTTCTTTTATGTACACCCAGAGAGTATGTACCAAGACAAATTCCTTGTGTGTCCAATCACACTTGGCCAATAAAGAATTCTATTCTATTCTGTAATAGATGTCTTCAGGCAAATAGGAATAGAGCACTGTGACAGGAATAGATTGAAAATATCCATGAACACTCCAGCTAGTACTGCAGCACAGTCCCTAACAACTCATCCCATGATTCCATCAGGCCCAGCTGCCTTCCGAATATTAACATTCTGGAAAGCGCATCTCACATCAGAGATCTGCAGTAGAAATGGTTGTCTATCAATGGTAGATGTCAATGGTGTACTATCAGTGTATACAATACTACATACTTACTGATGTAGTAGTAGCAGGGATGTCAAATTATCAGCCTGTGGGCCAGATGTGTCACACACAGGCCACACCCACCCCAGCTCCGCAAAGGGGAAAGACATTATGATACGTCACGTGACAGCAACATGATACCACATGTTTGACACCCATGGACTAAGGCTCTGGGTTTCATCCAGGACTATGGCTTTAACACTTACCAGACTCTGCCCACTCTCTTTCCACCTGGTGTTCAGTCTCTTGGAGCAAGGATGGAAACCTCTATACATTCCACAATGTCAGGCTCGGGCGATAAGCTGGTCTGTCAATTCCTGTCACAATCAATGGATCAACACTCAGTTATATATATATATATATAAATTCTGCAAAATTTCTGGACAACCTCCTTTCACCCCGCTAATCCCTAGTGAAGGAACATTCACGCTTTATACCAGGACATCCCATATGTCCATGTAAGGACTGTTCTGCATGGCAGCACAAAAGAGATATCATGCAGTATGGGAGCCAGCAGAAAATGAGCTGGCATAAAAATTGTGCTGTGTTCCCAACTCAGCAGCCAAGCAGAACAGGGCTTCAATCTGTATCCAGAGTTCTTGTTCTATGCTTAATGTACATTAGACAGAGGCTTGTTCTTCAGTCAATGGAGAAAAACATCTATTAAGCGATAAATATTTTTGATACACTCTAAATCGAAAATTAGGCTTACGTATGTGCTGATCAAGAACCCCACTTCTGAAGCACAATCGATCCTTTGAAAAAAACAAAACAAAAAACAAACAAATGAGTTGGATATTCATCACAATGACTATCGCCTAATAGCCCAATTTTTAACATTTTGAGCTATGCAGTTTTGTTTTCCTTTGGGTTTTTTTTTTTTTAAATCCTGCTGGAGATTTATCTGGTTTAGTTTCACCATCACTCCTCCTGCATGCTTTTCTTATGCTAACTTGCTGGTTTTGTGATGGTGGCATAGTAAATTATACTCCCGGCTGGGCTAAGGAACCTTTAGGTCCCTGTCCCATTGGTGTTGCTAATGATTACACAGCTGCCCACTAGGCTTCTCTAATGTAGACTCCTGGGTCCTGCTGCTTTGGAAAGATGCAATGAAGTTTATTTTCCTTTGAAACAAAATATATTGAGATCATTGTCAAGAGCAACCTCAGAGGTTTACAGAAGGGGCCTACGACTAACCTTAGCAGAATATTAGAAGCCTCCAGGCTATTTGTACTGCCAGAGGTGTAATTTACCTATTCTGTTTCTCTGCTTCGGAGGAAAGAAATCAAGTGAAGAGGTCAAAAGGACCACTGGAGCAATACAAGGCAGGCATAAGGCCTAAAAAGAATCAAATTCTCAGCTAGTATAAATAAGTAGATAGGATTGCTTCAGTGGTTTGCAATAACTAAGGATGGAGGCTGAAGATTGTCAGCCTTTGCCAGGGTGAGCCATTCCAAATTTAAAATATGCAAAAGTTCAGAACTCCTTTAATTAATTGCAAAATTAGGCAGTTTATCCAGTAGAATGTTCCTCAGAATGGACACAAAGCACCCAAAAGGAGATAGGTCCCTCCATGGGTCTTTTCTCACTTGTTTTGCTCTTGGACATCCATCCCAACTATTCCAGATAGGTTGGAATGATTCCTAGAAATCTCCACAAATGTGCCTTTAAGCCATGCATAATAAGAGTTATAACTTATAGCACAAAAAGGAGAGCTAGGCCCCAAAAGCTGCTCTTTCATATAGTGAGGCGGTGCCTGTAAACCACAAAACTTATTTAGTGCATTCTGGGAGTTGTAGTCAACAGGTGTTGTGGCCCATCGGCCGGCAGGCCCATCTGGCCCATCGGCCAGCAGAGCTGGCAGCAGAGTCAGACAGTGAGGAGATGGGCCAGTCCTGGGGGCTGGGGAAAGCTCAGACGAGTACTCTGCATCAGAGGCAGAGAGGGAGGTAGACAGCAGTGAAGCTGAGGAACAGCTGGAGCCCATTCCCAGTATGCGCATGCACAGAGCTGCCAGAAGACAAGAACAACTCAGAAAGCAGGGTTGACTTGAGAGTAAAGCCACACCTTGGAGATGATCAGCCCCTCCCATAGGAAACAAAAGAGGAGCGAACATGGAGGGAGGCTTTTGCAGGAAACAATTCATTTGTTTGGTAGTTTCAAGAGTGAAAAGTTCTGTTTGTGACTCTAAGAGACTCTGTGCCAAGTTTTGCCTTACTCTGCGTTTGGAAACAAGTTACGTGGCAGCTTGCCAAGCGAGATAAGGTATGTTGAGAAATATTCCTTTGAAAAACTGTTTGGACAAGCTTTGTTGACTGTGAATGAAAGTAATTCACAGACGTGTAAATAAAAGAGGTTTTGCCGGGAACAGTTCCTCCTTCCTGCTTTTTAAGGGAGTCTAGGTCAGAACAAGGAGCCGGTGTTTAACTCTGTCGCAGCTTTTAAGCTTATTGTAAAACATGACTTTTCTCTACGCCGAATTTTCATTTCATTCGATAGGACCCAGTGTTTAAATCTGTCAGAGCTTTTAAGCTTATTGTAAAACTTTTTTCTCTACGCCCAATTTTCGTTTTGTTCGATAGGACCCAGTTTAAGTCTGTCACAGCTTTTAAGCTTAACCAATTTTCCACACCTGGATGTGACACACTTCTGTCTTTCTGTCAAGCAGCTCCTTCCACATCAACACCTGTATTTGTTGATCACTTCACAGACAGCTTCCTAATTGCCCAGCAGAAAATGACACAGATGTTCCAGAGGGCCACTAAATGAGATTCTTGTTTTCCAAACACAACCTGAGATTTAATTACAGGCACACTGAGTGCTTATTAAAACTCCCTTTCACCCATTGTTTTCCCGGGCCTGTGCATATTGAATTTAGCAGCAAATAAGAGATTCTAATAATTATCAATCTTGCTTTTCTAACGAAAAGCTAAAAAGGGCTTCATATCAAGCCGCACAACCAGTGGAATCAAATTATTGCTTTTATAGGACTGTTCCGGATGGCAAAAAGAATATCCTAATTTCTTTTTAATTGGCTTTTTTTTAATTAAATAAAATAAAAGGCTTCTCCTGAAATCTGAAGCTTGATGGAGTCTGGAAAAAAAATGGGTTTCCAGTTAGTGTTCATCTTCATCTTCATCATTATCATTGTCATTGTCATTATCATTATTATTATTATTATATTTATTTTGTCAAGTGCATATTAGATAATATACATAAGCATAAATATCAATTGCTTATTGGTTCCCTATGACTATCATTAAGTGTACCTTATGATTCATGACGAATGTATCTTTTCTTTTATGTACACCGAGAGAGTATGCACCAAGACAAATTCCTTGTGTGTCCAATCACACTTGGCCAATAAAGAATTCTATTCTATTCATATTGTGACCTGTTTTTCCAAATATATATGCACAAATCTGAAAACATTATAAATCTCCTTCATGTATTTTGTTCATAAATTATTTTTAACATGGGTTTAAATTAGAATGTATCATTAACAGAAAATTTGTTATGGTTCAGATGAACAGATTGCACTGGAGTGTGTAGCATATGCAGCCCTATTTGTAGGGTTTGCAACCCTATTAACGATATCACTTATCCAAGGATATCCATTAAAAACAGAAATAACTTTAATTACAATATACACATTCCCCAAGGAACTAAAATAATTATCAGCTTTACTGCTTGATTTTTTCATCCTTCAAACAGACTTTAGACATTTGCTAAGCATAGCAGTAGTATGTTCACAAGATGTCTACACAAATTACTCATATTTTTTTCCCCAATTGCAAATATGACTGTGTTGGTTCAGATCAATACTGCATCTAACGTATCAGTCCAGTTTGGATTCAGAATTATTCTCACATTTTTTTAAAGCAACTTTTAAAGAAATTCTGTATCGATAGGCTCGTTCAAGGTATGGTATTATTTTCACTCTACATTTAAATCATGCCCTTCATAGATCAGTTAATTGTCTCAATTTGTCTACTGGAGATTTTTTGTGCTGTTGTCTGAATTGCTTTAAGTGGCAACTGGGAAAAGTTCTTCCTCAGAAACAACATTATAATCTACAGAATACTTTCTCCAGGCTCATTTCTTGGTACTTAACATAATTTGTTAAGTATATATGTACATACATATATCTACATCTTTTCCAAGTTATTTTAATAATGTTTAACTTGGAGTGAACAAATTCCAAGTTAAATCTGGAATTTATTTCCAAATAAGTTTTGTCTACTATTGTCAACTGATATTAAGTTGCGTTTGCATTTTATCTGTTTTTCATTATGCTATCTTTTTTTTATTATAACCAGTTGTATGGGAGTCTGGCATAGCTTATTTTTAAAGCTGTGTAATAAAAATTGTTCTTATTTAACTTACAAGCATTCATGCTTAATTGTCTATGAAGTCCGATAGCATATAAAAACCGGAGACCTCTATTTATTTTTGCAAATTCCTGTTTTAACAGGGGATGTTGATCATGTGAACAGTTTTCACATTACAAATACTTTGCAATCTAATGCAGAATCTAATGCAACTTTGTATTCTTTGGCAAAAGGTATGAAAATATTAGAGATGATAAATACTTTAAAGAGCACTAACCATCACAAGTTTCTTCTGAATACCCCTGAAAGAGTTTTCAATGTTTTCCTGAGTTTTGTAAAAGAATGATAAGAATGAGGAAAGAAGTGCATATCAGTGTTCAAAGTCTCCAGTGTAGAAAGTGCATTTCAGAAAGCAATTCAATTGCTTTATTTTTTATCCAGTTCAAAAATTATGTTAAAAATAAATTCATACTTTTCCAGCCAGACACTTTTCTCAGGTGTCAGGCTTCACATGAAATTAAAGAACGGGCAATGACCCTGCGATCTCCAATTTCTTGAAGGCCCAGAAGTTGCAAAATTGGGTTTTCTGGGTAGGACTCATTAATTAATTAATGGCAAGCTTGTCTCTACCTGAAATGTGGCTTGCTGGCAATATTTTATTAATGTAATAGTCAATTATATGGATACAACCCAAATATTGTACAATCTGGTATTTATTACCTGTAACAACAAAACAACAAAACTAAAGGAAAGTTCTCAGAGATACAAATGACCAAGATCAATTTAATAACATTGTTAAAAATGTGTGAGATAGCCTACAGAATTAGTCAGATTAACAGAGTTGAAAGGGACCTTATAGGTCATCTAGTCCAATCCACCACCTAAGCAGGAGGCCCTACAGCATTTCTGACAAATGGCAGTCCAATCTTTTCTTGAAAACCTCCAGTGATGAAGCTCCCACAACTTCCGAAGGCAAGCTCTTCCATTGGTTGATTGTTCCCACTGTCAAAAAATTCCTCTTTATTTCTAGGTTGAATATCTCCTTGATCAGTTTCCATCCATTATTCCTTGTCTGGCCTTCAAGTGCTTTGGAAAATAGCTTGACCCCCTCCTCTCTGTGGCAGGCCCTCAAATATTGTAAGACTGCTATCATGTCTTCCCTGGTCCTTCTCTTCACTAGACTAGCCATGCCCAGTTAATATGTTTTAGTCACCAGTCCCCTAATCATCTTGGTTGCTCTCCTCTGCACTTTTTCTAGAGTCTCAACATGTTTTTTTTATAGTGTGGTGACCAAAACTGGATGCAGTACTCTAGGTGTGGTCTTACTAGGGCTTTATAGGGTGGTATTAGTACCTCACTTGATCTTGATTGTATCCCTCTGTAAATGCAACTTAGTTCCAAAGGATATGTGTTGTGGCCCCAACTCCCAAGTCTGTACTAACAGAGGAGGAAGACTCTGAAGATGATGGGGAGGAACTGGCAAGGCCTCCTTCTCTGGGACCCTCCTCTCTGGCAATGTCTCAGGTTCCATCTGAAGGCTGAGAGGAACAGCCTGGGATAAGCCAGGAGGGAGGCATCTCAGAACAACAGTAGATAGAGAGCGAGGATGACGAATCCCAGGCAACATCGCAGGGAGAGGCGTGCACAGCAGCGTAGGAGGTGTGGGAGGGCCAGAGATTGAGCTGAGTCACTGAGTCACACCCCACAAGGAATAAAAGTGGGTGTGACTGCTCTTCAGGCTTTGTGATGGACAAAGTTCATACTTTGATAGTCACATCGTGTTACCTGAAACCTGGTTTCTAATCATTTGGATTTTCTGGATTGGACCTTGGCAAACTCTTGTTTCGTGGATTACCTCCTGAATTCTAGACTGGACTTTTGGATAAACTCTTTTCCTTTCTTTGAGTGAAAACTTAATTGCAAAGTTCTTATGAGACAGACTTGGCCGGCATTTCGCAGTTTGCTGCCAAAAAAGCTTATCTGCGAGCGATTACAGAAGCTTGAATATTTAACTCTTGGCAGGCGTGCCTGCTTGTGTGTTTGCTTGCATTCAGGGTAAGGGGATAGAACAATATGTTTCTATTGTTTTGTTTTAATTATCTCACATAATTTATGCAGAACTCATTCTGTAGCCCGTATCTCATGTATTTACATGAAATGATGTGGACTGTCATGTGATCAATATTTGCAGTCCTCAGTCAGGAGCAGTGGGTTTACATCCAGCTGTAGCAGCCACGACGAAGGCCTTGGAAAAGGTATTTGAATCAGGTGATATATCTTTCCCTACGAAGATGAGACTAGTGTAAGCCATGATATTCCCTGTGACACTCTATGGAAGTGAAAGTTGGACTTTAAAAAAGCAGGATAGGAAGAGGATTGAGTCCTTTGAACTTCGATGTTGGAGGGGACTCCTGTGAACAGCCTAGACAGCCATGAAAACAATCTCATAAATTATTGAAGCAATCAACCCAGATTTCTCACTCAAACGGCCATGCTGAAGTGATCCTATCTCAGAAATATTATGTGAAGGCTCTGGAAAAAGTTCTAACGCTGGGAAGGATGGATAGAAAAAAAAGAAGAGGATGACTAAGAGCAAGGTGAATGAGCTCAGTTACAGTGATGATGAGTGCACTATTGGGGAATTTGGAAGAACAGATCAGGGATAGATCATCGTAGATAAAATCTATGTGGCCACGAGGATTCAAAAATGGTTTGATGGCACACAATCAATCATAAGAGAAATTCACAGCAGCGCAACATGACTTTCTGCAAAGATGATTCAGCTGAGAATGTCCTCTTTTCACCCAGACACTGCCAGCATCTTAGCCCTCCAGCTTCTTTTCAGTTTTTCATATAACTCTTGCTTTCTCTGTACTCTGCCAAGTCTCCCTAGAGTCTGTCCAGAATTGAATTGCCTGCCAGGTTTTACACCAGCAGATGGGCTTTAAATAATTTATACCTTAATTACAGTTCATCAATCGTATTTTATTTTTTAAAAGAAGGGGGGATCTTGGTAATCTCACTTTCATTCAGACAACTACACAAGGATATAATAGGATTTACATGAACAAATGCTTTATTAGGGTGTTTCTGTTTAAGCCTACGTGTGTTAAAGCAAATAATAAAATAGACTAATAGATGTGGGATATATTCAACTGTTTTTGTCAGCCTGCAGAAAAGACATCATTAGGGAATGCATTTTTTTTACTTATTTAGTAAAATACTTAGATATTAACTAAAAATCTCAGATGTCCTCTTGAGCAGAGATGTAAGGAAGAAAGAAAGGAAAGGCTGGTCTAGCTGGATTAATAGACAACTGGATGAATAAATACCCAAAACATTTCAAACATATCATGTTATTTTTTTTCCTTTGATGAAGGACATGTCTCTGTCTTATAAAAATATTATTTACCAACTCAATTAGTTACCATGTACAGTGTATGGTCTGCAAATGGTTTTACTACAACCAAATAAATTAAAGTTATTTGAACACAAAACATTTTGTTTTGCCGAGAGTGCTCCTATTGATTAATTTCTTCAATAATCTTGCTCAGTTTATAGTTTATATTCCTTCCTTGTAGACTTCATGACTGAGCTTAATTGTTGTGTTCAATCAATCTTTACCAACTTAGCTTCAAGCTGTCAAACAGAGCTAGACAATATCAAGCAGCTTTGTCTTAATTCCATGGTTCAAAATTAAATCTATTACAGTACTACTGTTTTGTTCTTGTTTTTCAAGCCTTCTTCATATCCAGGTAGTTCCTAATTTTCCTAATTTTCAGATTAAGGTATGTACACTGAGTACTGTATGCTTTTCACAAGAAGCTAAGGATGAAATCTATCCTTCTATCCAGGGATGGGTTCTACTTACCTTTACTACTGGTTTCGAATGGGAGCACGTGCAGGTGTGTGTGCTTCTGCGTATGCGCAGAACCTTCTGCTCATGCGCAGATCATCCATGTGACATCTGGGTGGGTGGGCGGAGCCTCTCACCACTTTTACTACACTTGCAAGAACCGGACTGAACTGGGAGTAACCCACCACTGCTTCTATCTCAAGTTACTGTAAATTTGATAAACAGATGAAAATGGAAGAGAATGAAAGTCCCAGTATTGAGGCTGAAATAGAACCTCAGAGTCAAAAACCTGAGAACTGTAATGTAAGTTGGTCTCCTCATATAGAAAATTTAGAATCTTCTTTATTAAAACTAGCGATGGTAGCATTTCAAAACATAATAATCAAAATACGTTAAGGGTGGATCAGTAAGAACATTTTTTGCTTCTTGAACTCTTCCAAATTCTAAACCAGGGGCGGATGAAAGTACCAAGTGCAAGAAACTGTTTAAAACTTGAGTTTAACCTGAATGGGCTTTGTTTTAGTTTAGCCAAACAAATGTTTGCAAACTATCAACAGGGAACAACTATTGAAGCAGTAGAGTTATTACAGACTGTAATTTATTTTTATTTTCCCTGGTAAGGATTTTGAAACTTTAATCCACAGTATCTGAGAGCACAAGATTATCTAGCAAACACCCCATAGCTTATTGATAGATTACGGGTTCTATAAATTACGAGTTCAAAGTGCTGAATCCCTCCAGCTACGAGTCTCAGTTAACAGGTAATGGGGGGAAATGACATTTTGTAGAGTTGCTATCAATCAGAATAGCTGATTGATACTGAGTGACAAATTTTTCTGTCTTGGAATAATTCAAAAGTGCCTGGGTATGAAATAGTTTATTCATTAAAAGAAGGCATTTCCAACTCAAATCTGGAAAGAGGGATAATTCTGCAGCATCAAGAAGAGAGTTAGAGATTGTGATAGATTATCAGTAATTTGCTTGGTATTAGTGAGTCATCTATCTGGGAACATTGAAGAGATGCTTAATGGTGCTTTGTTCTCAAGAGATAAATTTTCATCTGTTTTATGATGCTTATATCTGCAGAAATCCTCTATCTTATATTTCAGAGGTATCAAATGTTAAGTGTATTTTGGTTCCTTAATGGCTTTTTGTTGTTACATTTTCACATCTTTTGTGCTTGGGCTCCCATTTCAGAAAAATATCCAGCAAGACAACACTGAGGCTGGACCTCAGACCCAGGTACAAAAAGATGGTCAACAAACATCACAGTCTCCCCCTTCTCCTGAGGTTCCCTCTGAAGAAAATAAAATCCCCAGTGGTGAAAAAGTGAGTGTCTTTTAAATGTGTTCTGTTGGGGGAAATGTAACAGTATGTAAAAATAATCTCATATAAATGACAATCTGCTGGTGTTCTGGCCAATTCCATTAGCTAGATCTCATGGAGGTGTAATAATGAAATTACACCCAAGAGAAAAGTACAGTTCTGGGACAAACTGGATTCTGTTATATATATTTTTTTCCTGTTAGGCCTACTGATGTAATTGGTATTATATTGTTTATTCTAGGGAAATGAAAAGAAAAGTGATCAACCTCCAGATGCTAAGAAACCTAAAATAAAAGTGAAAAATGTTGAGTTGCCTATTGAAGCTAATTTAGTATGGCAGCTTGGGAAGGATCTGCTGAATATGTATATTGAAACAGAGGTATGTTAAATGATCTTCAGCATCTACATTTTGTTTTTCCTTTTAGTTGCAACTTTGGTTCTAGGGAATGTATTGAGGATAATTATTAGTTAAAAAAATAATTTAAAATGGACATTTCACTGATCAGTTAAACTTAAAGATGAGAGTATGTTGATTTTTATATCAATGATGGGGTCATTTCCATATTTATTAGATCTAATTGTTGATATGATTTTACTCATGTTTAGGGTTGTTGACCCTGACACATGGGAAATTACTATGCAATCTAGAAACTTGGCTGACTAGATATTGTAGACTAAGTGTAGTTTAATTTCTTGCCCCTTCATGAGTGGCAATTGACTTAATTGAATCAATTCCATGAATAGGAGAAGCATGGAATGCAATGGGTGTTCAGCCTTTAGAGCTTACATTTAGTTAGTTGCCAAATTTTATCTCTCAGTGTATATTGTACAGAAATATTTTATAAATACTCAACTGCAATCTACAATAGTTGCAGTTCACACTTGATGCTGTAAACCTGGTCAATATTTCTGTGCATATTTTTAGATACTCTCATTAGTGTCATAAATTCCTTATGTGCAATAGAATGCTGTTTACTGCATTATTATCTATCAAAGTTAGTGTTTAAAAAGAAAATCGCAGCTTTACAACACAGAATGCATTTTGTGAATCATTCACTGAGTTGTAAATAAAGCCTTGGAAGAGATTTAATTGAAGAGGCAATTATACTGTACTACTTAAGACTGTTCTGATTACAGGGCAAGATGATCATGCAGGACAAATTGGAGAAGGAAAGAAATGATGCAAAGAATGCAGTAGAAGAATATGTTTATGATTTTAGAGACAAGCTGTCTGGACCCTATGAAAAATTTGTGTGTGAGCAGGTAGTTGTTTTATTTATTTAAAATATTTCATCCAGAATGCCAGTTTAGAATATTTACAGTGCACTAATTAAATATTATAATCGCTCATTACATGTGCTGCCTAGGGATTCTCTGGGTAGGGGTGCAACATACTATAAGGCAGTGGTTCTCAACCTTTGTAATGCTGCGACTCTTTAATACAGTTCCTCATGTTGTGGTGACCCCCAACCATAAAATTATTTTCGTTGCTGCTTCCTAACTGTAATTTTGCTACTATTATGAATCGTAATG
>JANHFM010003681.1:5990-22348 GCA_032468115.1 Grayia smithii
TGTGATTCTGCTTAGCTTCACCTGCTGCTTCCTGTCTGTTAGGAAGCTTATGATCCATTTACAAGTGTGTTCAGGTATTATGTTTACTGTATTAAGCTATTATAAAGAGATGACTGAATTCTGTACCTTACCACATCAGGATGCAAAGTACTAACATATATTTGAATATATGTAGAAAGCTATCTATGAATGGTAAACCAGCATGGCAGGACAAAGTTTAGTTAAAATATAATAATCACATGCCCTATAAAGTCCTGAAGACTAGACTCAGCTTTTTACAATTTCATGACTTCAAGATCAGTTGGGCATCCTATCCCAAACTCCTATGTAATATGAATATCAATTGTAAATTTTGTGAGTTTGTAATCCAAATATACCTGGAGAGCATAAGTTGAAAAATGCTCACATAAAGAGTAGAAGGATCTGAAGTAGGAGAATTATTTTGATTGCATTTTGGTCAGTATGAAAACAAACAGCTGAAATATTTCTGGAAATCTAATTTGGAAATATGAATAGCAAGGAGTTGCATTTATTTTGATAAATTAGATTTCCTGTCTCAATTAATCTTCCTTTTATGGGTCCAAAGTAAATCATTCTTCAAAGCCATCATGATTTTATATGAACAAATTACAATTCTTTATTGAATCATTTATATTGGTCATTTGTTTGAGTTTGCAATAAACCTCACTGTGTACCGAATGTCAATTAATTGTTTTATGTATGTATACTTTACAAAATACCCTGAAGCCGAAGGCTAGTAACAGCCATTTTCTTTGCTTTCATAACACTTCTGAAAGGGAGGTAATTGTTTTAACACACAACAAACTGAAAATGCCATACACACAGTTTTTTTACCCCAGTCCAGTTGCTCAATCCATGGCATTTTACTGTTAAAATTGGATATATTCAGTGGATTAAATAATGCAATTCATTTATCTAGTGTGGAATTTATTAACTTATCCTTATATTTGAAAGTCATAGGTAAAGAAAAGAGGGGATTTCTAACGATATGCAATCAGATTATTTTGCTTAGACTTTTATTTCTTATCTTTTACTTCTAATATACTAGTCATGAAGATCTCTGATTGTATTCAAACTCTGCTAAAAAATGAAGCTCTTTTGGGGGATTAAGGGAATATTAGATTTTTTTCCCCTCCTAAAAAGGACTGTCTGGTCTCTTAGACAGATCTTGTAGGTGTTTGAAAAAACAAAATTCTGAACATCTCCCAGCATAAAACAATGTTTGTCTTGCAACTGGCTGTTCATTTGCCTTGCTAAAGAGAATGATATGGACCATAGATACGGACTGGGAATGGCAGTCTGGGATTTTTTTCATTAGGGCTTTTTTGCCGTGGTCCTTTTTTCACATTAATAAATAGTTAAAAGGCAATTAGAATGTTAATTTCTGGGGCTAATATGCTACACTGGAAGCCACATGGACTAATGTGGTGAGCCCATCAGTTTGAATTAACAATGTAGGGTATCCAGGGAGTTCTCAGAGTGACTGAAAAAAGAAAATATATATAAAAAAAACCCCAATCAGTTTGTTATCAAGGTTGACACTGAAAATGATGCAATCATGGTCAAGTATCCCTGAAGGGCCATATTACTGAATAAAGAAAAACGCTGTACTCAATCTTTTCTTTGATTCAATGAGAAGAAAAGTATATTAATAGCTAAGGTATACATTTCATTCCAGGATCTTCTATTTTTAGTTTTTAAAAGCTACTTTGTTTGTGTATATTACCTTCCAAGTTATATAAGCAAGTTTAATAAATATTGAAGAGTGTGATGCCACTTTGTGATGCAACTTTTGAGATGTAATTTTGTTTTCACTCTTCCACTGAATAAAAATTTGCTTAAAGTACATAAAATGCAACTATTCAGTATCCCACACTATGTCATCCTCCAAGTGTATCCAATCACACTTGGCCAATAAAGAATTGTATTGTATTGTATTGTATTGTATTGTATTGTATTGTATTGTATTGTATTGTATTGTATTGTATTGTATTGTATTCTATTCTATTCTATTCTATTCTATTCTCCTCAATATGCTATTTCATCCTCTGATCCATCAGTCAGTCAGTATTCCATGGCTATTAAGCATGTTTGGTTCTCACTAACCTCATGACAACCCCAGCTTTTCAATTTGAGGCTAGAGCTTCTATATGAATAAAGGACATGCCCTAGATACATCAAAAGTAATTCATCTGTATCACAATAATGACTTAGCTTTATGTGACACTGATATGTGCAGAAATCACTTGAGGGGAACATTTACTTACCCATCTGGCACTACCTAACCCATCTAACGACAATCAAACCCAGTATAGAGTAACATCATAATAAAAGCTAAAAACTATAGTATGTTTGTGGATTATATCCTACTTAGCCTTCTAAAGAGGAAATTATTGGCTAATTCTTAAGACTTCTTAACAAGTGGAGAAGAAAGTCTGCTGGCACCTTGTTGTTAAGCCATGTAGGGTTTAAAGATCAAAAGCAGCACAAAGAGAATGTATGCTTCACTGTCTCACACAATAATCTCTAGAATTCGTATTACTAAATATTGGATGGATTGTACTCTTCCAACGAAATTTAGATAAGATTCTGCTTCCTTTTAAATTTGATATATATTTTACAGGCATTGTGGTTAGCTGCTGCAATTATTCTTCTAACTTGTAACAGAATGCTTAAGAAATATTGATAGGAGTGGGCTATATGACTGCTTGATAGAAATAAACACAACTAGCCAAACTAAATACATACAGCTGCTATTTATTGTATTTTCCAGTTTCCTTAAAACAATATTCAGTAATTTGCATTGGAGGATTATTTGAAAGGACTTAAAATCTAATATTTAACATGTTTTCATGTAAATACTGAATGAAAAGTTAATTCATTATCAGCAACCTTTCTGCCTATATATATTTGATGCAAGAGGGCAATATGTATATTGTTATATATATTGTTTTACCTTCATTTAATAGATGAAACAAGTCTTTGAACAAGACTCTCTCTCACACATACACATTGTATATACCAGGCATTACAGAGAATTATCTCTTAAAAGCTTACGTGGATGCAAGAAACTGGAAGTTGTACACCAAAAACATACATGCATTTTAAAAAGGGGAAGATGAAGAAGAAATATGCAAGGCTAAAGGAGTCCCAAGGAAACCGAAATTCATTTTTTTTCAAAAGAAATAGAAGCTTTTTAGCGATTTCTTCATTTTCCCTAATATTATTGAAACACAGAATTTGGATGATGCAATGTTTGATCATTTCCCCCCAGTTTCTATGTAACTAAAAGACTGAGTTATACTACTCTGACCACATCAGTATAAATATTCTATCTATAGGAGCTCTGAAAGTTCCGTTTTTACTATTTTTTTCCTGCTTATCATAAAATCTTTCATTTCTGTTATCTTGAAGCTTCTGCTGGCATTGTCAGTGAAGGAAGCAATAGATTAGAGTGAAATTTCAATGTGATAGATCTGTATGTAATATGACTAGGATTCATACTGCCCCTTTGTAGCAACAGTAGTACTTTCTAGCAATTTGTATATCCAATCTATTAGTATTATGCATACCAAAAATAATGTTGCCATGATATTATGGCTTATATTGGCTCTATCACTGTAGCTTCACTAAAGAACACAATGTGCAGAATATTTGTTGTGTACTTTTACCTATCGGAGCTGACTGTAATGGCAGCATCTTTTAAAGTACATTTTAAAGAAATGTACTTTTAAAACATATACTTAGCAGCCTTCTTTTCACAACATGCTTAACTGTGTGTAAGAGAGCATGTTGTCAACGTAACCAATCATCACTGAGGTTAGAGTCACTAATTGATTATGTTTCCTCACATCATTTTGAACTCTTTGTGTCATATTGCTAGATTTTCTCCATGATAATCTATCCCTATCCCTAATCTCTTTTTTTGAGATATCCTTGAAAAATTAACCTAGATTAATTTTATCCGAAAGTATCCCATAGGTTTTTGAGGATAAAGAAGCTTCTTTCAATCACTTCTTCAACACAGAGATGAAAACCATTTATAAGCATGTACTGCTGATACAATAAATATTTGCCTAGTTATGAGGCAGCACTTAGCTCATATTGGCTGTCCACAACAAGATACCTACAACTGAACTTGTTCAATATGTGGATGGAAAATATGTCTGGTTTGTAGATTGATTGTAATTTTTAAAAGGATGCTGAAAGAAGGTAGTGACCAAACACTTCCATACAGATGTCAAGAATACAACACATACATAAGCATATAGTAAGAAGACTTACCCTCAACTTGAAGTAGACTTATTTTAGGAATTCCTTTGGTAAGGGGTACTGTGCAAAAAGTGGCATCAATTCTGGAAACTACATTGTTTATCTTTCTGGCCTTTGTTACTGATGAGCTGTCCATGGTACTATGGTAGTACTATGATAACTATGATAAGTAAATAATACAAAAAATGAAAGATGAGTGAAAGATAAAATAAAATGTGTCCAGATATGTCTTTTAAATTAGGCATTGTATTGCATTGCATTTATTTGATGAAATGAAGAAGAAAGGGAAAAAGATTTAGAGGGTGTTTCTCAGGCTATAAAGGTAAAGGTTTTCCTGTTAGCTGAGTCTGACTCTAGGCAAACCTTTTAGAGACCAAGTGCCCAAACTGCAACCCAAACCCCACTTATTTAGTGCAAAGTGCCAAAGCATCTTCCACTGCCCACCCTCCCCTGCCGCCACCTCCCTTGCACCTCTCCCAAGCAGGTTGCCCCTGCTTCCCAGTTCCACCTCTGTCAAGGAATCACTTTCCCCCTTCCCACTCCCAAAGGGGGTAAGGAAAGACAATAGGCTAGGAGAGAAGGGGTGGCCTTCCTTCCACTTCTGACCTGCAGAGCCTCCAGCATTTGCCTTCAGCTCCTTCATTAAAAAGGGTTGCTGGAATGGATCTCGTTAAACCCTTGTATGTACATTCCTACCGCTTTTTTGCAATATAAACCTCCAGAGGGAACTTGTCAGGGTGGGTCAAATGGGGGACAGTGATGTGAAGATCTATACATGAAGTCTGCTGTCGGTCAGAAAGCAAAAGGCATGCTAGAGGCCCTGCTGCACACCAGGGGGTCCAGCCCGGCGCTGGGTGAGATGGACGCGAGGCTCCAGTTGGACAAGGCTGCCATGGCTGATGGCAAGCTACTCAGCAAGGCAGCCAATGAGACTGACCCTGACCCTGCTCCCCCTGTGCTCCCTGGGTTGCTCAAGGCCGCTCTGCCTGGTGCTAGGCCTGAAGAATTGGAGCTGGATGAAGAAGAGGAAACCGAACTGGAGATGGTGGGCAGCGTGAACTGCCCATTGTTTTCAGAGCTGGAACTCTCTCATGCTGGAGAATATTCTGATATATTCTGATATATAGAAATGATTTGTCAAATTTACAAAGAGGCATCAATTTATTAAACTTAGGTAAAACAAATAAATAATTGCTTTTACCTGTCTAAATGTCACTTTTTTTCTGCAGTTTTTTTTTTTAACTATACCAACTCAGGCCTAAAATTATATCTTAGGTATAGTTTATTTTTTTAAACAATCCTTTCTTAAAAATTAAATTAATTAATTTGCATTTGTAGTTGCATCCTATAATCTCCACTTTTGAATAAATATAAAAATCCCATGAGCAACCACATCACACTGAAAAAGGCTAATTATCCAGATTCTGTTGTGACCTAATGTGTTTTTCAAACCCTGCCCCTAAATTTGTTGTATAATAGTCATTTTCTGCTTCACTAGCTAGTCAGATGGGCAGGAAATGGTGTTGGCTGAAGGTCAAAGAACATCAAAAGCTGCCTCTTGCTGTCCCCTAGTGAGGGAGGTTTATTGCCTTCATCTTAATGTAATGGCTGAATTTGTAGGCTGGAAAATAATCCAGAAGGATTGGGCTGAAGAATCAAAAGATCAAGAGATTTGGGCATTTAAATTATACTGATATAAAATGTTAGAAAAGGATGAGAAAAAATGTAATGATAAATATAAACGAAATATAAGTAGGACTAATGTGCTTTAAAAAGATTCAGTGAAGATCACAATAAGTCTTATAATAATTTCCAAAATAGTTTTTGAGATATTATAAAACTGAAAGTGACTGACCAAATAAGACCTAATATGGGATGTAATCAATTCCGACTGAAGATTTTTGTACAGAGAATAATGTTGACTTGGGTGTTTAGCTTTAACAACATTGTTCCTGCATGAATTTTCTAGATTTAACCAGGCCAATTCTGAGATAAGAGTATATTGATCAGAAATAATATAACCACAGAGGAAAATCTCCTTCCAGAACATTCAAGCCTATCAACGGTAATTATGCATATGGGTTATATACAGTGGTGGGTTGCTCCCAGTTTGGTCCGTTCTTGTGAACCAGTAATAAAAGCGGCAGCAGACTTCGCCCACCCGCCCAGATGTCATCATGGACGATCTGTGCAGGTGCAGAAGTGTGTGCGTTCCTGTTGCAAACAGGTAGTACAGGTAAGTAGAACCCACCCCTGGTTCTATATATTCAATATCAGAGTCAACTTGACTCCCATTTCAGATTCCTAGGGAACATAAGAACATTGCCTTTCTGTGGGTTCCTCCACGATCTAATTGGCCACTTTGGAAATATAGCATTTGAACATTGGTCTGATCCTACCAAGCACTTACATTGTTATAACAAACTCAAAGTTTAATCAATTTTTAATTAAATAAACTTTGAAGCATAAGAGCAGTTTGACTTTGGAATCAGTTACCAGAACAGTCATGAACTCCCTTTCCTTGGATGCTAAACAATAGGGATGTCTGCAGCAGGGGGTCCAAAAAAGGCCAAATGGTAGGTGCAACTGTAGATCAAAAGCCTGCTCTTTCATATGTGCATATATGTGTATGTTGTGTAAGTCAATATGTATATATTATGTCAATATAAGTAATTATGAGCTGGAATAGACATGGCAACAGATTAGCCAATGGGAACTGTTTGGATAGACATGGCAACAGATCAGCCAATGGGAACTGTTTGGATAGACAGTATTTGTATGTATGGGGCCATAAGTGACAGTTTGGAGTCTGGGTGTGGTTTAGACTTGCTGAACTGTATATAAGAGCTGGTTTGGCCTCTGTAATGGGAGCCTCTGTACAATACATTAGCCTCTGTATCTCTCTACTCTGTAATGACTTGCTTCTATGAATATTGCTTCTGTGTTCCTGATATTGTGTGCTGAATTCTGCTGTATGGTATTGTATATAAAGAAGTTTCTTATATGTGGTTGAATCCTGCAGAATTATTTAATTGTGTCTGATTATGTGTGCTGCAACAAGCTCTGAAATATTATATATGTGATGTGAAGATTAACAATTAATTGTATTATGCATACAAAGGAACAAGTCTTCAGTTTGCAGTTGCATTTACCACATGGGCCCTCATCATCATCCCCCCCCCCCATCTCTTCCCATAGACAGCTGCTTTGCTAAACAGCCATCTGTCTGGGTGCTTTAATTTGGATTCCTGCACTGAGCAGGAGGTGTTGACCTAAACAGTCCCTGGAAACCCTATAATTCTATGACTTCTGAGTTCAGAACCTTGATTTGCACTGCCATATTTATTTTCCAATCTTGTAGTTGTAAGATACAGCACTATTGCTGTGCAGCTGATGGGAAAAGGAACCACACAAAAGGATTTGTTTGATGGTGTCTCTTATCTCAGAAACGAAGCTGACAGTACTGTCTCCTTCTGGGAGTTTCCAAAACAGGATAAACAGAAATGATGGCCTGAGTTGCATGAACCAAAGAGATATGATGAAGAAATAATTCCCCCTTGCTTTCATTCCCCCATGACTCTCAATCTACATTATCACAGTCCTTTTGCTTGTGTATATTTGGCAGTTAGTCACAATGAAAAGCATATATAATACCAGCATAAAATGTGTCATTGAGGTCTAGAGGGAATATCACGTCAATCATTTCTGGACAGAGAAGGCAATAGTTGATGCTGTAAAGCTTTTTTCCTTAAAATATCATTTATATATTACTCTAAAGAAGTAAAGACAAGAAAAAGGCAATATAGCTTCAAGATATGCAATATTTTGCAGGATACTTGATTAATTGGGAGAATCTAAATATATGAATAAAATATAATAAAAATACAGGCTTTGGTTAATTATTTGGAAAAAAATTATCTAAACCATTTTGTTAACAGGTGAGAAATAATGAAACAGAAAAAATAATCATTTGTTTGTAATGTCAAGGAACATTTGAAACTATCACATAAATGTACAATGGAAGAAACAATAAATATTGCCTTTCTGACAGTGAATGATAGCTTTTGTTTATTAAAGTGTGCATTGTATCGTTCATCCTCTAATATCGCGAAATGTCACTTAGCTGAACTCTGATAATAGGCAGACATTTATTAACATTTATGAATCAATTATATTAAAATGTTATTTTTCATTAATAAATCAACTAAAATATGAAATTACTTGTCGGCAAAGATTTGTCTGGAAAACTAACAGTGAACATGAGATTGCCAACCTGTCATTAATGAAATAAAATGCAATTGCAGCTATATTTTTTTAATTTGGAAAATAATTTGCTTTTCAATTTTAGAATGCAAATGGTGCTGGCTTGAGATGAAAGTCCAAGACTTTATCTGGGAAAAACGTGGTTGCATTTACAGATGTACTGATTACCCCTCTTTCATTTTAAACAGAAATAATTATGTACATGATTACATTTTTAGCAAGACTTTTTTTAAAAAAAAAACCTATACATTGATTCCATACCAGGAGCATGGAAACACTCAAGGACGTTAATCAAAGATGAACTTTGGAAAGTACCTCTGGATACCAGTTCAAGCAAGTTATCACATTTATAAGCATATCCCTGTACAAATAGCAATGTTTCAACAGCATTGTGCAATTAGACAAAGAAGGAAATTGTCCAAAAATAACAAGATTATCCTCTTCCCCCACCCCACTACTCCCGTGTGAGGTTACAAATTCAGATTAAAAAAAAAAAGAAAATGTTGATTCTTATGAAGTTCTGAAACAGACACAGGAGGAGCAAATATTTATTCTGCTGTTGACCTTCTCTGGCAAACAGTGCTATTAGGTGGTTTGCAGCTTCACACTTTAGGGAGGTGAGAAATCATTTATTTTAAAAAAAGAAGGTGAGAAAGGATTGAAGAGAGAGAACAGATTGTGTTGAGAGACTATAATGAATTCTGTGAATAGTTGCATTCCAAGAAGGCATTATCACAGTGAATATGACTAAATAAAATCCATGGATTTTTAGAGTAACATCTGTCCAAACAAAAGCAACCTTTCCCCTTAATGGGATGCCAACATTTTTGTCAAGTCTATTGAGCCAATGAAATAATCAGCACCTGCCTTGGGATATACAATATGTGCAGAGTGGCTGCATGCATACTTAGCATTTAGGTTTTACCCTTGTCAATCTTGCCACTAGGTCAAGGCTCTCCCATTAAATGGATTGGGAGGTCATCTCCAAAATGGATTATTGTAATGTGCTGTATATGGTGGTGCTCTTGAAGAGCATCCAGGAACTACTGCAGGTGCAAAGTGCACTGGTATAGGCAGCTATATGTGCTGTTCAATTGGCATACATTTATGTCTGGCCTGTAAGCTGCAGTGATTGCCAGTTTGCTTTAAGGTTCAATTCAAGGTGCTGGTAATAACCTATGAAAGCCTATATAGTATGGGACCAGGTTATTAGAGGGACTGCCACTCCCTGGTTATGTTTCTCCATCCCATCAAGATTGGCAAGAGAGGCATGTCACAGGTCTTGTCTATCAAAGTATGATGAGATCCAGGAGGAGAGCTTTTTCTGCCATGGCACCTGTCCTTAAGAACTTCAGTCTAATTCGAGGTTAGACTGGCCCCAACCTTGTTGGCTATTCGGAAGACTCACAATACATGGCTTTGTCAATGTTCTTGGTGATCCAATGATGGCGTGGAGCCTGGCTGTATTGTTATTATAATGACTGTATTTTCCTGAAGATCAAGTTTTTAATTATTTTCATTTTGTTGCTTGTAACTATTATTGCTTGTTGGTTAGTCTGTGAGCTACCCACAGTCACATATGTGAGATGGACAGCTACATTAAATAAATCAGTAAGTTAGTAAGTAAGCTAGTAAAGCACCAAACTTCTGATCAGTATGGGCCATACTAATCAATTTATGTGGTCCAGAGTGGATCCATCTCTCTCCAAATTGATAATTGTTGTCAGAGGCCACCATGTTTGTAGAGGGGCATGATAAAGAGCTGGTTTGGACAATCCAAACTGATGGATGGAGATGCAAAAACAGAGGTCTGTGTTACATCCAGCCTGTCTGTATCAGTGGTGGGTTGCCCCCGGTTCGGTCTGGTTCGCACGATCCGGTAGCGGTGATGCTGTGATGTCACCAAACCTGTTCTATGCGTCCTGGACCGCACCCCCCCTGCACGCCCTTACTTACCGGCCTAGTCCTGGAGCACGTGGAGTGCACTTGCACGCATGCGCAGAAAACTTTTTTTGACCTTTTTTGGTCAAAAAAAGCTTCTGCGCATGCGCAGGAGCGCCCGTTTGGTGTGCACGTGAAGCGCATGCACCTTTAGAACCGGTAGGACAGGTAAGTAGAACCCACCCCTGGTCTGTATCCCTTCTGTGTTTACAGTCTTCTGGAGGACATGCCCTCAAATGAGGAGAAGTGGAGCCAGAAGCATCAAACAGTAGTAGTTTGATTACTTTAATTAATTTATTTTAATTAATTTAATTTAATTTGACTACTTCACTTGAACCACAATAATACATGAGCACACAATAGATTAAAAAACTCAAGGTAAACTGCTCCAATCTCTATTGCAGAAAATACAACTTCAGCAACAGAGTGGTCAATGCCTGGAATGCTCTACCTGACACTGTTGTTATATCCCCAAACCAGTAGTGGGATTCAAAAAATTTTACTACCGGTTCTGTGGGTGTGGCTTGGTGGGTGTGGCATGGCTTGGTGGGCATGACAGAGGAAGGATACTGTAAAATCTCCATTTCTTCCCCACTTCACGGAAAGGTTACTGCAGAATTCCCATTTCCTCCTGATCAGCTGGGACTCGGGAGACAGAGAATAGATTAGAGAGAGAATAGGAGAATAGGGCCTGTCAGAGGTGGTATTTACCGGTTCTCCGAACTACTCAAAATTTCCACTACCAGAACCTGCTGAGTACCACCTCTGTCCCAAACCCCCATAACTTTAAAGTTAGACTGTCTACTGTTGACCTCACCCCATTCCTAAGAGGTCTGTAAGGGAGTGTCAATAAGTGCACCAGTGTGCCTACCATCTCTGTGCTACTGTCTCCATTTATTTGTACCCATTTACTGTATTCATATTTATGTTTATACTTATACCTGGTCATTTAATTTTTAATAAAAATTAAAAAAATAATCCAAGTTCCCAGGACCCCTCACCCTCACCTACTGATGAGTTTCTCAGAATTCAATCCCTTTGTCATAGGTCAAGGTGCTTAATGAAGATTCTGAAGAAAAGGGCTGAAGTTGTTGATCTGAGTAGCTATTAAAAGGCATGGAAATGCTAATCAGAAAGTGGATTCTGCAGCTCCCATGTAATGTGTTTCAGCTATGCCCCAAGTGGAATTTAGTGTAGCTTATTTATTTGCCCTCCCTCTAAACATGATGAGAACAATTCTTCAAAACTTAGTTCTGATCTGCATGTACACTGCTTTGTTGTTTCTTGGGGGCCTAGATCTTGCCTCATCTTTTATCTTGCCTCTCATCTGGATTTGTAGCCACATTTGTTTGTTGACAGGGTTTCAAATAAAACATTGCCCTGTTTCACCACAGCATACTCTAGCCTCAAGGTATTGTGGAGAAATTTTTCCAAAGGCTGCTTATTTTCTCTGCACCGTGAAACAATCTAAGCTTGCTTATATCCGACTGTGACAGATTTATAGCTGTCTGATTTAATGTTGTAGCAAGCAGCTGATCTGGCACAGAAAACTGTGGCCCCTAAATTTCAGTAAAGAGAGAAGAAAACAGGATCTTTTGAATTTGAGGATATTTGTGGGGCTAACAAAGACAGGGCCTTAAATCTTTCAAATGCTCAAGATACCAATTTAACTCCTGGATCTTCTTAAAATAGGCATACTCTTTCTCACTTTTTACATGTACCCTTCAATGTGTGCAAAGCCTAGTCTGTCCCTCACACTCTCAAAAGCTGCACACCCAAAATACATTAATTCCCTCAATGGGACAATGCAGCCCTAGTTTAGGGACGTTCTGAGGTCAGAATCAAATATCATAAACAATGTAATGCTTTCCACATATAAATGCAATCTCCTTAAAAGCTTAGGAAGAAATAGAAATATGCAAGTGTAACATCATTTTGCCCATTTTGCATTACTGTCATTATCATTGCAGTTCTCATGCCAATGTTAAATGTGTCTTCAAGTGACTGAAAACTTGCCTACATAGCTCTGATAAAGATGCTTATATTCAGTAGTGGGGTGTATTTTAATTAATTCATATTGTAACCTTGGGCCATTCCTTCTCTCTCAACTCCAGGAAGAAGACAAATGACAAACCACTTCCAAAACCTTTGCCAAGAAAGCGGCAGGGACTTGTTTAGCTAATTGCCAGGAGTAAAAACTGACTTGAAGGGAACAAACAAACAAACAAACAAACAACTGGGATGACTACAGTGAAGGTTCAACCTTGAATTACCACAAAACAAATTTGTATAGACAAATCTCCTCACCTAAACTTGATAGGATTATGATTGGCATGCAAAGTATCCTAGCCTCAATCCATGGTATCTCCTATTAAAGGAACAATTTTCCATTTTAAGATCTTGGGAAACTGCTATGGGACAGAGTTAAGAATATACAAGGGAATAGGCATCAGTTATCTTATTTTTATCATCTGGGGAAATGGCCAGCAAAGTGAATGTTAAGACTAATTATGAATTTGAACATGGATTTCCAGTTCTATATTATAATTTTATTTGATTGCTACTCTAAGACCAATGGTAAACCAGGTCAGAAAACAGATAGTAAAGGTTACAAGAACTCTATTGTTGTAGGGTATAAATAATATAATTTGGAAGCCTATCAGAAGGCTTCTACTCCACAAGAATCCATATTTAGAGAGCTATGTCATCTTAGTTGCTTGCTAATAGACCTGGGCCACAGGCATTCATTTGGTCTGGGTCAGGGTTATCCTTATACTACAAAGATGAATTGCCTGATAAGATCCTAACAATTGTTGGCTGCAGAGGTTCGGGTTTAGGACCAGATCATTCAAAAATTTCAGAGTTTTATTGACATCCTGACCCATTGCTTTTCTCACTATACTCTTGTATGGTTGAACCTTGGGCATTTTTGCAAGACAAGATTACAATAGTTATCTATTTCATGTAACCAACTTGTACAATTCAAGCTTAAATGTGTATAGACCAGCTGAGCATATGTACTATAAAACTGAGTCAGCATTGAGATTTTCCTAAGTGTCAAGTAAGTAAGTAATGATGGAATCAAGTGGAATTGGCTACTAACTGAGCAAAGCTACTTGGAATTTTATGTAAGTCTCCTATAATTGCTGCAATACATTGGCTATGTAAGTCACCTTTAATTACTTTCTTTTCATGGGAGAAGATCAGAATATAAATGTAGCTTTCAACCCCAGTGACCTCAAGCATAGCAATCTCTCTCATCTCAAAGAACAAACATGACATTAAGTATGTTTTGTAAAAAAAATTCCTTTCTCTTTTTCCATCCACTATTTTACTCTCTCAAATTAACTTTCTCCAAGATGGTATAATTTTAATGAGTTATCATCATGAGAACTAAGACACTGTCACTGTGCAGTGATTCCAAATATACCATGCAGATGGCTTCAGAGCAGTGGTGAAAATGAAATATTTTTACTACCAGTTCTGTGGGCGTGGCTTCATAGGCGTGGCATGTCTTGGTGGGCATGTCTTGGTGGGCATGGCAGGGGAAGGATACTGCAAAATCCCCATTCCAGCCAGAGGTGGTATTTGCCACTTCTCCGAACTACTCTACATTTCCGCTATTGGTTCTCTGAACTACTCAAAATTTCCGCAACCAGTTCTCCAGAATGTCTCAGAACTTGCTGGATTTCACCCCTGCATCAGAGATAACTTTGGATCCATGATTTGTATTTACTATTGGGAAAACGTTCACATAAGGGATAGTCTCCTGTCAACAGATTGCAATTTGAATTTGGGAATATGTATGTGTTTGTGTGTGGGCATGGACATAAATATCTTGCTGATTGTTGCTTTAACAACAATCAAATGGGGAAAATGAAAATATGCAACCAACAAAAAGTTCACTCTCCTGGCATCTGTTTGACAATTTGGGGATATCCATATGTGAAGTTTACAATACCTTTTTCCTGGCTTTTCTAAGATCGTGAGATGCCAACATCACCAGGCAAATGATCATCTAGACATCCATCTAGCAGATGATCACCTTCATAATAATGCCATTCATGGCTAATTTTCCAGGATTGAAAATGAATTGTGGCTGCTGCGGCTTCCACCTTTGCCGCATAGCAACGAGAGCAGAAAGTCAATTAATTACCATCTTGGTGGAATTCAGAGGCCCTTTCATCTTCAGCTCAGTCGAGTGTGTAATGGAAAAGGGAAAGAAACAGGCAGCATTTGGCCAATAGGGAATTGAATGACAAAGTGAAAGATGAGCACTGGGGAAAAAAAAGCAAGAGGGTGAACAATAGAAGGTGGGTGGACAGAAAAACTGATTGCATGAGTTCATTTTGTGCACTAGATGAGTAGGAAGAAAGAGCTGCTGATCACAAAATTACATTACTATAGAATTATATCATAATAAGCTTTGTTCTTGTTTAGTCTTACTATGGAATTTCAGGACATTCACTCTACCGGTTCTTTATAATGTGGCTCCAATGCAGACACAACTCCTCATCCTGTTCCTAAACCTCTTAAAAGCTTGCCTACTTGGCTTGAAGGGACTTCTTCTGGCCCTTAACCAACACAGCCCTTTGAAGACCTACTTTCACCTATGATCCCTTGTTGTATTTTCATATTAACTTACTTTTCTTTTTCTTTCTTTCTCTACCATTCTGTTACTCATTAAGTCCTACAATGAATTACTTTTACAGTGTGCATTTGTCTTAGTAAAAATTCAAACAAATCAATATATTAGTTTGGAATGTAGGTCTGAATACTTTAGTTACATTAGCATAGTAAAGACTATTTATTTTTAAATATAAGCTAACCCATTGTTTTATGTCACATTCACAAAGATGCTTATGAAAATATCACTTGGATTTTTTAAAAAAATTCAAATACATGTCTATTCAAGTATTTTTAAAAGGAAGGGAGAAATGTGTCATATCATTTGTTTAAGGTCATAATAATTATATAAAATGTTGACTCTTTAGTAACTCATTGATTCTTGAATCAATATCTGAAGCAAACAATTAGTTCATCAGTAAGTAACATTTGAATTGGACCATAGGAATTTAATCTTGAACAAAATATTTGTCCCTATTCAAAAACAATGCTGGGTATATCTCTTATGCCTTTGCTAATAGTATGATTACATGCTTTCAATAATTGAGTTTGCTTCAATATAGGATTGGAACCGAGGGATAAAGAAAAGGATCCAAAGAGAAAAATATTGACATGTAATTTACAAAAGGTTATAATGCAACATATGAAAGTGCATATTTCCAAAAAATGTCTGTTGGCAATAAAGAATGTAACAGTGCAGAAGTTACATCAAACTCTTGTGTGCATTTTTTTTTTACAAATAAGTATGCTAATTTTATGAACTGGGTGTTCCCATCTCATCAAAAGCTTTATTTATAAAGCTGCTTGTAAATTTGATAGATTCTTTATATGTTCATTATATGTAGTGGGTCAGTGTTTAACCTTGCTCCAATATTTATGCAGAATATGCTTTGTAGAGAAACCTAGGTGTATACTATATATCTTGAATTTAAGTAAGAGTACATGTTAACCATGGTTTTGGATATAAATAAACCATGTGCAAAAATAAGCTTAGTGTAGGTGAGGCAAAAAAAAATCTGGACAAACATTGTCAATGTGTTAGGCTAGACAGTCTGATCAAGAAAATCCTTAATGACCTAACATAGCTAAAGAACTTACAAAAAAAACAACCCTTGGATATCTCAATGAGGAGAAACTTATAGTACCTCCAGAAAACTCTAGAAAGAGTGCAGAGAAGAGCAACAAAGATGATTAAGGGACTGGAGGCTAAAACATATGAAGAATGGTTGCAGGAA
>JANHFM010003681.1:82366-95109 GCA_032468115.1 Grayia smithii
TCCGGGGAATAAACAGCTTTGAACTTTGGAAATGAGTGGACTAATTTCTTCGGCATGGATGGAGACCTTAACAGATATATATCAATCTACATCATTTCATGAGTCTTTGGGTCTGCACCAAGGTTCCATGTGCCTGAGACTTTTGCCATCTTTTTATACTTTTCTTAATGGACAGGAAATCTAAACAAAACCTGGAGATGATTTGGTAATATATCTCATCACCAGTTTGATCACAACTTCAAAGTATTTTAAGGAAGATAACACTTTGCAGTGGTCTGATGATACCTTGTCCATAAGTTGGGAACCAGATAACTGACCTTCTGTCAAAGTATACTTTTATCAGAAACATTGTACAAGACAGCCATTCTCTGTCATCACTGCAAATGTAAGATTGGATAACATATGTTCTATTCATTTTAATTGCTATAAGTAGGAATATAGCTACAAGGTTCAAAAGCGAGAGTGATTTGCAATACAATGATGCAATCCACAAAGCTTGTTAAGTAATTCTAAGGGCTCATGTGGAGGACTACAATACAAAATTGCTAAATTATGTACAAGTTGCTAAGTTACCCTTTTTGAATAGGTATAATCATAGGTGTGGAAAGAAAAAACAGTGGCCCACATCACTCTCTCCTCATCAATATTCTACAATGCTACTACATAAATCTAGCTTCTTTTATATACTAGGCTCAATCTATTGATTGTTTACATCCTTGGTGCACAATTTGAGACTCTAAGGCTGCATGTCGTCCCTGAATCCCATGGAGCACCCTTTGAACATCTCAGAAATTTATAATTTTCATCTTATAGAAGGAGGAAATTATGCAGCATACGAGGATTAGTCATATCAATAGCAGTATTTTAAATTAATTTCAGTCTACTGTAAATAGAATTAAAGTTAGATAATTTCCTACCTCAATCTATACTTTGGTTTGTGGTCCAGCTTAGAACTCAAAGGCCAAAGGATGTTATCAGTATAAAAAAAACTGCACTGCTCTTCGCCACATGATGATATTAATTTAAGCTGGCTGAAGAATTCTGGGAGTTAAACTTCCCATGTCTCATTCTTGCCAAGTTCATGAAGACCTTCTCTAGGCTCTTGCAATAGTCAATATACACATGACATATCTTGAACAATTATAGTAGCTTGGAAATGCACATTCAAAATGCTACATACGTATCTAGATGTATTTATTTGCATTTGATTCTTGATGCTACCACACTGTGATCTTAGGGTCCTTTTTTAAAAAAGCAAAGCCAAGGAAACCTTTTTTGGCACAAAGTGAGAATGCATTTCAGTATGTATGATGAATATTTGCTGCCAACAGAGGCTTGTTAACATCGTCAGACTGAAACATCACCGTGCCAATTCAGTGGCAAAATAAAATTAAGACACTTTATTAGACTGTGCAGAGCATACAAAAATGTTGATGTGAAAGTGAGGCTACTTGGCATTCCTTCTACAATATTAAAATAGATAGCTGGTGAAGGGCAACATTTGAAATACACATGGAATGTGTTTTTCTTTGCCAAGCATTACAATCAGTCATGCAATTTGTGAGAGTATAAGCTGTCATGATGCGATGGAGTTTTACAAATCTGTTAAATCTTTCTACATTTCAAATAACTCTTTTTCTATTGCATTGTCTTAGTCCTTCTCCCTGTTCCAGCATACCGAATGGGGACCTGTATAACAACCAGTCCCCACTGGCAATGGACTCATTCACCTTGTTAGATTACTTCTTAAACAAATAAAATATCAATAACCCTCCCCTCAAGCTTGCTCCTTTTGACACCTATACCCACGAAGTACTATCTTTATGTAATTTATCGATACATTTTTTTCTTCAAAGTACTAGACCTCCGTAGATCTTTGCCATGTTAGATCTGGTTCTATCATCCTACTGCCCATATCTCCATGTTACTGGTGGTCAGCTGGCAGCTATATCTATCATGTTAACTCAGAGACTTGATGTCCACTGCTTTTCTTAGCTCCTGCAACTTTTACAGGATTGTTTTGCTAGGAACCGTGGTGGTGCAGTGGTTAGAATGCAGTACCGCAGGCTACTTCTGCTGACTGTCGGTTGCCAGCAGTTCGTCAGTTCAGGTCTCACTGGCTCAAGATTGACTCAGCCTTCCATCCTTCTGAGGTCGATAAAATGAAGAGCCAGATTGTTGGTGGCAATATGCTGTAAAATCACTTAGAAAGGGGTGTAAAGCACTGTGAAGCAGTATATATGTCTAAGTGCTCTTGGTATTGCTATCTGCTCTAAAGATGTTCGGTTATAAATCTTTATATTATAAATGATTATAATGATCAGTTTTGACTGATCACTTTAGAACATTATTTAGAAGCACCCTTACTTTACAAATATTCAGTAGCTTTTAGTCCACAGATGAGCAGTTGGAGAAAAATAGAAGGGCAGAGTTAATTATATATGACTAGATAAGGGACATGGTGGCTCAGTGGCTAAGATGAAGACAAAATCTAGCCGTTTGAAAGCACATAAAAATGCAAGTAGAAAAATAGGGACCACTTTTGGTGGGAAGGTAACAGCATTCCATGCGCCTTTGGCGTTTAGTCATGTTGGCTACATGACCACGGAGACATCTTTGGATAGCGCTGGCTCTTCGGCTTTGAAACGGAGATGAGCACCATGCCCTAGAGTCAGAAATGACTATCACATATGTGCAAGGGGACCCTTTACCTTTATTGTAGAAGAATTGCCTTTTCAGTAATTATTGAAGCTAACTTCCCAATTTGTGAACAAATGATTCCTGGAAATCCTATATTGCAAGACAAGTGGGAGAAGAACTAACTTAGTTAACCAGAAAGAAATAAGGCAGCTTAAAAAAAGAAGAAGGAGGAACATGCACAAACAAATACAGAAGCCAAAGTCTGCTTTGACATCCAGGGTCTAGGTACATTTCTTTGTGTTTGACAAACAATTGTATCCTTGCTAATTCTTCTGAGTTGTGTGCAAACAACTGGCTCTTTTTTCTATAGTGTTGTATGCTCTTCCCTTGGTAACAACTTTGCTTTGAAAGATACAAGATTGGATGCATGCTACTGTCAAACCTTTGCATTAACACTGCTTCAACATCCTATCAGAGGCATCAATCTGTAAAGCAAATGGAAGGTTAAAGTACAGTGTCAAGATTGAGAGAAATCATTATGCTTTTATATTCTGGTTTGGCCAGATTCCACCAATTTTACATTTCTGTTCCAAAGCCAAGGACACTGGAAAACTGGAACATGTCCAGAGGAGAACAAGTAAAATGATAAGGGGCCTGGAAGGAAAAACGTAGAGTATGTTTCATCTGGAAAGGAAACTTGATAAATGCTACCTTTAGGTATTGGAAGGGGTGTCTCATAGAAGAAAGGACAGAATTGTTTATAGCTGTTTTAGACAGAAAAATAATTAGTGGGTTTAGAAGATAAGCAAAAAGATTTTGGTTGAATAGCTGGAAAAAAAAATCCTAACTGTAAGAGTTATTCAGTAATGAAGAGACTGTTTTGAGATGTGGTTGCCTTTTCTTTGCTGAATGTATTTAAGTAGAAGTTGGATGACCATCTGTTGGAGGTGAAGTTGTTCCAGAGTTGGGGGTAATGGTAGAGAAGATCTCTTTCTGATTCTGCCAGTCAGAGTTTTTTAATTAATGGGATCTGCAACAGGGGTGGGTTCTACTTACCTTTACTACTGGTTCTCTTCATGCACGCTCTTTGCTTGTTCACCACGCATGCGCAGAAACTAATCTACCAGAAAAAAAACTAAAAACAAGCACTCTGGGCATGCGCAGAGCAGAAAAATGGGGAAAAAAGGAGAAAAAAAGTAAGTACAGGGGCGCGGGTGAGCCCAGCTCCCGGCCGCGGAGAACCAGTTCGGTGACGTCACACCATCACTGCTACCAGATCATGAGAACTGGGCCGAACTGGGAGCAACCCATCACTGATCTGCAACATATCTTGCTGCCTGCTGGGTGTGACAGATTGATATCATTGAGATGAGATGGTTTCTCAAGAAACCTGGTCCAAAGGACTTTAAAGGTGATAACCAACAGTTTGAATTGGACCTGGAAGCAGTTCACAGAGCAGAGGAGTTACTTGCGCAACTCTAGGGATATAAAAAAAACTGCTCATGCCATTGCATTCTGCACTAGATGAAGCATCTGGAAACTCTTCAATGATAACCTCATGTACAGCGCATTGTAATAATCTATACAGGGGATGAGCACAGCATGAGTAACTGAAAGAGAACTTCTCAATCCAGGAAAGGGTATAACTGATGCACTACACAAAGTTGAGTAAAGCGCCTCTAGTTAGAAGCAGGAATTGTGAGTCTAGGAGGACCTTTAGATTACCAGGAGGACTTCTAGATTACCAAGTCTAGCTGGGATAGTGCAACCCCATGCAAGACCAAAGATGGTAATCCCCAGATACAGAGGAGCTTCCTACATACAATCACTCCATCTTACTTCAGTTTGTTGAGGCCTGTTTCCCATATTAATTCCAATGGTAACTGTTAGTCTCTGCCTTAAAGTATATTCTTTTGAAAAGTTTTGTTGAGAATTCAGATTAAGATAAGGATCAAGGATGAAGCCAACAACTAAGGATAATAAAAGAAGGAAAAGACTGTGAGATAAATGAAAAATATTTATATCCTGCCTTTACTATTTTTTATCAACAACCTAAGGTGGTAAACATATTCAATACTCCTTCCTTGTCTGATTTTTCGCACAATAACAGTCCTATGAGGTGGGTTGGGCTGAGAGAAAGTAACTGGCCCAAAGTCACCCAACCACCTTCTTGTCTAAGTCTCCCTGTTTCTAGCCTGTTGCCTTAACCACAAGACCAAACTGACTGTAAAACCAAAACTATGATAAATCAACATTAAAACATCATAATCACAAGGCTGATGATGTACCAGATCTAGAACATCTTATTCTGCATGTTATATTTGGAATTATAGAACCAATAAAATAGGTTATAATGCTCAATGTGAGAAAGAAAGATAAATATATCTGGCTTCCATTCTGCATTTTCAGAAAATAATTTTGTTCCTACCTAATTTTAAGTGAAAAGTTTTCCTCTTGTATATTTTGTATTGTCACTGGCAATAATACAAGAACCTTACTAATAAAATAGGATTTTTTTGTACCTTTCAGTATAAACACAAAACAGTCTAAGTAGGAAGAGCTCCGGGATCAGGTGGAAATTTAACATCTATTTTTGCAATGAAAAATTGTTCACTTAGTCTGAAGTAATTCTTTTAGTGAGGTAGCACATGTCTATATTTCCCCTTTCCTCTCTTCAAAACTTGTTAGCAGATACAGTATGTTTAATATGCAGTATATAGTCAAAAAGTGACTTCACTAGCAAAAATGAGATGCAGCCAATTATCAAATGTTTGGGTGGACTTGGCAATGATCCACAGATAGCAGCTGTTATAAGAATGATTCAGTCTGTCTGGTGATGATTATGGATTTGAGTAGGAAGATGCAGCTATGACTGAGTCTTCTTTATCATTGCCTAATTCTTTACCATTGGTTTTGGGCTGGGGTGGGTTCTACTTACCTTTACTACCGGTTCTCTTCCTGCACACGCGTGCGTGCTACCGCACATGCGCACTAAGTTTTTTCCAGGAAAAACCTCGAAACAAGCGCTCTGCACATGGGCAGAACACTTTTTTCCAGGAAAAAAGTAAGCTCAGGTGCGCGGGTGGGCCTGGGTCCGGGCCACGGAGAACCGGTTCGGTGACGTCACAACGTCACCGCTACCGGATCGTGCGAACTAGACCGAACCGGCAGCAATCCATCACTGGTTTTGGGGATTGGGAACATCAGAGACCAAGCCAGGGCCCTCAAAACTTCACTCAAATCCAATGACAATATCTCTGAGGCATTCATTGAATCTGCAACCCCTTCTAATTTATTTATTTTCATTTCTATATTAAAATATAATTCTTACAAGCTTTTCCACGAGACAGATTGCCTACTTTAGCCAGTTCCTGGAGGGAGTAACATAAGATAGCTCTGAACTCTGAATTTATATTGTAGCAAGAAAACAAAAGGGCCAGAAAGAAGATCAACTACAAGAAACAAGTGAGAGCTAAAATGGTTGCATTATAAATATATGGAATATGACTTGAGTCTTCCAATCATAAAAGATCATGCTCTATTCATGTAAAATCTGTTCATTCATACCTTTTCCTTATTTTGGAGATATCCCAAGTGGTTGCCTGATGATTTTGAAGATAAAATAAAGGGAAGGCGTGTGTATTCCTACATTGAACACAGGCTTTTCTAAAGTTGTTACAAAAATATGAGTTGATGGTGTTTTAGTCTGGGAGATGGATGCAATTTTTGCTGTAAAAAAACTCCTTTGATCTCCTACCTTCCCATAAATTTCTATTCCAACTTCCTAATTTGAATTCCAGCTTTCACAACAGCTACATCACACAGTCTTTATGAACTTTGGATTTTACTCTGATTGCAGTGAAGAAATCTTGCAGATTTTTGTTGCAAATACAATTTAAAGTGGGTCAATCTCAGTGGAGAAATGTGGGTGCCAATTTTAACTGTTCCTATAGCAGGCCCATTGTGTAAGAGTGTCAGAGATTGGTTTCATTCTTAAATAAACATCATTCCCCATTCCCAGATGCACAATGCTACAATATCAAATCTAGAGGAAGGATTTGCCTCTTATCTAAGAATATGCCAATTATCTAGAAATGCTGACTATAACTGTAAAGGATACACAGATGTCAATTCATTCCTAAACATGGCTATTCCATAGCTGAAACCACTCAGAAGAGTCAGCTAATCCTTGTCTACTTCAGTGATGATGAGATAAGAAACAAGCAACAATCACCTCGATTCTCAAATGTTTATGTTTTGGGCATTTATATTTGAGGTACTTACTTTAGGCATACCAGCCCTGTCCTAATCAGCCTCTGCTTTACAAATGATTGATCTATCTTTACATCAGTCTGACCTTCAAACTACGCTGGCATAATAACTTTTTGGAATCTACACAGTCCTGTTAAGTGAAGTTGTTTCCACAATGCCTTCCTGTTAAATATGCAGCAGTAATTACATTTGATACACTTGAAAGGTATTTTATTACTGAATAGTTTCTTGTAGGGGAATTTGTCTCTATGTATGACTCACAACATTTCAAACTGCTCTGTTCATTGCTTTGGTACATGAAGTGATGTGTGAGAAAGACCTTGAAAGATGGGACCAAGAAATGCTGCATAGGGAACAGAGATAAGTGAGGGCATTGCCTGCAGCTGCCTAATGGATACAGAAAAAGTCTCAGAAGGACCCTCCCAAGTTTCTCAGGCTGCAAAGGAGATGGCAGCAGTTTTGTACTTTCAGACTTGTAACATTCTGTTAATGTAGTTATAAGATAAAATTGAATTAGCTCATCTTGTCATGTTTCCTGTCTGGTCTACCTGGGAAGGCTAACATCAATTTTGTAAGTCTAAAAGTATGAAACTCTTGCTATCCCCTATACAGCATGAAAAGCTAGGCAAGTTTCTTCTAAGTCTGTTTCTCTACTCATTATGCAGCTGTGGACCATGCCTTCTCTTATCTGGCTGTTCCATAGGCAGCATTTCTTTGCTCCATTTCTCAAGATATTCCTCACCTATTATTACATTACGTGTACTCTTGATATATAGCTTGTTTATTTTTTCAAAAGTTTGGATATTAAAAATGATGGGGTATGCTAGCTATCTCATTTCTTGGCATTAGCATTTGTTCAATCCTAGCATAGCCATATTGCAATTTAAAGCCTCGGTTTACAAATAACTAATTTTCATGATCAGGAAGTAGGATTCAGGTAATAGAGATACTAAATCAAATTTGTGGCTTTAATGAGAGGAAGATACATTATGAGTACATGATCATTACAGCACCATGCACCCAACATGTTCCCGCTTGCATCATATTTAAAATTTGGCATAAGATCAACTTAATGAAAAGCAACATGAACAAAGACAGTAAGAGGCTGTTTAATCCTACTTAAGCAAAAGTCATTTATCTGCTAGGATGTGATGGTGTTACAAAATAGTTCTTCAAGAACTGATGAAACTGTAGAGATATGTCGCTGGGGAGGTCTTTTTGATCTTTGTCATGCAAATTGTTGGACTTTGCATCTTCACATACAGAATTTCTCTGGAATAGAAATGAGTATGTTAGTTAGACCAGCCTATTTCTTTACAGTTGCTTCTCATTGCTAGACATCACCCACTGAAACTGACAGTTGGTGTTTTTTTAAAGGGAAAGGAGGAAGCAGACATCAAAATTCTATTTTAGTTTAATCTTCTGCCTGTACCTACATTAAAGGAATATTCATTATCATTCTTTATATCCCCCCCAAACTGAGTTCTTGCAATTTACTGCATGAATCAATAGAATGAAAAAACACTCATTGTATTTATGGGCAAAAAACCCATAGGCTTTCACAATAGTTCAAAGTGCCCCCGTTTCCATGCTAATGTTATTTTTTTGAACAAAAAATTCACACAAAATATTTAGCAGAAAAATATTTTAGAGATATTTTATATTTTTGAACATCTCCCCCCCCCCAAATATTAACACATTTCAATCTTACAAAAGAAAATGAAGTGAAAGATCTGAAGGAGAATTGCTTTCTGATTTGCTCTATAAACTATTTAAAATATGTAATCCTGACCAGGTTTGCAAGCATTCACAAGGAATGGATCTATCCCTATTATGTGCTTGAAAGTGCATCTCATTTATCTTCTGTTAATTTAGAGTAATATCCTTACTGAATTGCACACGAGAGATTTCTTTTTGGGATTAATGAATAAGAATTGATAGGTAAAATACACAGCGTTGACATCGCAGTCTGAAGAATGGTGAAAAGCAAGGTAGAAAAAAAGAGGAGGAGAAAAGTAGGATTAAAGTGCCAATCAAAACAACAACAACCTAGGAGAGAGATGTCCTAGGCCCCCAAGGTATAGGGCATAATTTTCATCAGATAATTCCACCAGTTGTTCTAAGGTGTTCACAAATGTACCTGGAGTGCCCAACTTTTTATGCATGATTTTTTTTCTATGAATCAGTCATATCACCATGAAGCCATCTGTCTCTAGCTGTGGAAAGATTTATCCTTGCGATTTAACATAAATATTTAGCAAAAACTTGCCCTTTTCAGAGCTACAGAGCCCCTAGATCATTGATATTATTCTGCTCAAATAAGTAAGAGAGAATGATAGAATTCTTGTCTGATCTTGAAAGTTGATATGTTTTAGTTGGCTAATTTATAAAGGGCATTTCATATGAGATGATAGTTGCGAATTACAAAAAATCATCTGGGAATGGGAACAAAACAACAATATCAGATTCCTGCTCCTGGCAAGATAAGTTAAAAAGCAAAACAAAACATATTCTGCAACTTCTTTAAGATTTATCATGAAGCAGTGCCTATAAATTGTGCCCAAACTGGAGCATTGCTTTTCTTAAGAAAAACAAAAAAAACAAAACAGGCATTATATATCTTACATTCATTTTACATCTGTGATTTAGAAAAGCAAATGTAATACCACTTACGTTTTTCTTTTTACAAGAACCCTAGTTCTTATAGTTCAGCCTTCAAATCCTCTGCTAAATTATCAATAATAAATTGCACATAATAAATGGGCTATGTTATTTGTTCAGTGTAACTGGTGAACAAATTGTATTGCTATTGAATTAAACCGGTGGTTTGCTTCAAGAAAGAAAGGTCAGCATATGGAACTGAAAGAGAGAAGGTGGTGCAGAGAAATAGATACAAACAGGCAACAGTGATAATACACATTTTTTTGCTATGAGTTTTTCCAGATGGGCTGATTTGGGATTTCCAAGGCAGGTTATCTGTGGTGGAAAGTTATTCTCTGCAGAAAAAATACTAAGATCATTATCCTGATAAAGCCATATATTCTGTGATAATTATTGGATTTCCGTTTATAGATAACTTTATAACCTCATAACTTTAAGTAATACATTAAAATGCATAATTCTAAGAAATATTGCTTAGTTACTGTATATACAGATGGAGCAACGCCACATTTTACTAGCACTGATATTACCTAGTTGGAAAATGAAACATTTGCAAGCAATCAGCCATGCTCAGAGAACACCAAGGACCAAATGTAAAGCTCATAATAACTATGAGTAAATATGAATACTCATGAATACCACCACATATGGTTGGTGCTTATAGATTTCTTTAAAAAGACATAACTATTATGCTCACCCCTGTTTAACCCAACATGTTTTGTTTTTACCAAAAGACTTGGAAACCTGAAGGGACTGGAATTGGTCGAGAACCCTGCTGAATTGCTAATAACCACTGCCATCTGTAAGATGTAGGATTGCTCTGAAAACTCATTAGTTTTAAGAAATGTCCTCTGTGTCAACTTGCATCCTTGAAGAGGAACATTGTTTTTTTCAATTTAAACTGAACTCAGTGAGGGCTGCCTCTTTAGTGTGTTAGAAACTTCTAATATACTTCTATTTCTTCCGTAATTTCCACTCTGATTTTCCTAATGGTTTTGTAGACTCCTGATAGGACATCAGAGACCACTGGTGATTCCTGGACCATGCTTTAAAAACTTCTGTCCTCTTTTGTCCTCTAGTGTTCCCAATAGCTGTGTAACAGAAAGGCATGGCAACACACACACTTTATGAAAACTGGATTCTTTTATGTCTTATATTGTGGACTGCTTCAAGCAAGCTGATGTAGGGTGACTAAGTCTGCTCAAAAAGAGCTGTCAATAAAAAACAAATTGATAAGAATGCTTGTAACAATTCAGATTAATATAGTGAAGACATGATATATAGTGTAATGATTAATGTGCTAGGTTTAGATCATGGAAATTAAGTTTAAAATCTGATAGAACTATAGGGATAGTTTGTGCCCACATTCTATTTCACTAAGCCATTTTACCTCACTGCCTTATTACTGGGAGAATAAAGGAAGAGGTACTTACGAATATCACACTGGCTCTCAAGAGATAAATGGAACATAAATGCAGAAATACAGCAGCAATTCTTATTTATTTATTTATTTATTTATTTATTTATTTATTTATTTATTTATTTTTATTTTATTAATTGCATTTATATGCAATTATGTTTAAAGCACAGTACACAAAGCAGTTGCATTGCATTTATGGGAATGTTGATTGATTTTGTTTGTTATGGGTAGGAAGTCTTATGGTGTTGGTGTTTATTATAGGTACTCTATTGTTTATTATCATGTTATACCTCAGAAAGCTTAAATGTCACTTTATGCTAGTCCCAGGGGTGGGTTCTACTTACCTGTCCTACCGGTTCTAATGGTGCACGCACTTGTTGCGTGGTCGGGGCGCGCATAGTGCACATCCGGTGCGTGCGCGTGCCAAATGGGCACTCCTGCGCATGCGCAGAAGTTTTTTTTGACCAAAAAAGGTCAAAAAAGTTTTCTGTGCATGCATGCTCTGCGCGCTCCATGACCGGTCCACTAAGTACGGGTGCGCAGGGGGGGCGTGGTCCGGGATGCATAGAACCGGTTCGGTGACATCACAGCGTCACTGCTACTGGATTGCGCAAACCGGACTGAACCGGGGACAACCCACCACTGGCTAGTCCGCCTGGATTTGGGAGCAGATAGATAATTAGAAACTAATCAAATTATATTCAGGTACTAATCTCTCTGTCAGAAGTGGGTTTCAGGAGGCTCTGACCAGTTCTGGAGAACCGGTAGCAGAAATTTTGAGTAGTTCAGAGAATCAATAAATACCACCTCTGACTGTCCCTACCCCCATCTATTCTCTGCCCCCCCCGAGTTCCAGCTGATCGGGAAGATATGGGGATTTTGCAGTAACCTTCCCCTGGAGTGGGGTGGGAATGGAGATTTTACAGTATCCTTCCCCTGCTTGCCCACCAAGCCAGAACCGGTAATAAAAATTTTTGAAACCCACCACTGCTCTCTGTGTATTTAAGCTTTAAGAAAAAGAAAGTCACATCACTTCAGCGGAAAACTCAAATTTCTTAGTAGGTTTTCAGATTCAAATGAAACTCCAATTCCAACCAGAGAAGAAAAAGTTAAACAAAGAAATGGATTTCTGGAAAAGAGAATTATGTTTTCAGCTAAGAAATAATAATAAAAAAATAGAATTGTCTGGCTGTCCATTTAAGGAGAGAAAGACTAAAAGTCTAGTAGGAGAAGAAATTCATCAGTGAACTCTCTATCATCCTTTACTTCTTGGTGACATAAGCATGATCTTTTATTATGTAGCTGTATTTTACTGCAGAACTTCTGAATTAATTTTTAAATGCCATTGATCACTATCTTTTTAAAATTCTCATTGGCAACTGATTATTCTTTCAGGGTTATCAGTTAAAACTATTGCTATATTGATGGATTGTTAAGCCATAAATTCATTAATTTCTTTGATCCTCTGCTCTTTAACTTGTTTTCTTATATCAAGATTTTCTTATAAATAACTAAAAATTAAATTTATCTGCTTTCATTGTCTTTTTTTGGGGGGGGGGGGAAGGCATAAATACACCCTTATTTAATTCTTGAGTTTGGACTGCACATTTCACTGGAACCTCGGAAACTTTTTTTAAATTAGAAATTTAAAAAAGGAATGCTATAATTAAAAGCATATAGAATAGAATAGAATAGAATAGAATAGAATAGAATAGAATAGAATAGAATAGAATTCTTTATTGGCCAAGTG
>JANHFM010003682.1:110662-122036 GCA_032468115.1 Grayia smithii
CCCAAGAGCCGGAAAATGGCAATTGCATTCATTATTTTGCGTTTTAGTCTTTTTCAAACTTAAAATGAACAGTTCCGCGCGGCCTGTTTTTCTTTGGGGAAAAGAGAAGCATCTAAAAAAGAGGAAGCTCGGAATGATGAATGCGCGATGCAGAACCGATGGTCTCTTGGGACTGCATCCTTCGCTTTGCAGGGAGAAAAGGTATTGAACTTAAAAGCTGTTTCCAGTCCTGCCAGGGAAAATAAAGTGATAAATCAGAATTATATTTGCCCTGGTTGACGTGACAGCTGCAAAGCAAGTTAAAAACAAAAAATTCAATTCAACCAGGAAAAAAACCCTGTTATGGCAACAAAACTGAACAGATCCATGGAAGTCCTTCAGAGATAGACTTTTTTTCCCCTGAACCTTGGAAATTGTACTTGAAATTAAGAATTAACTATGCTAACTTGGAAAGTAGAAATTTGGATGACATAAATAGCCCTCAATATGCTTAGAAAGCTGGAAACATTACAGAATTAAAAAGAATACTATACTTAGACTCCAACCTAATTAAAGCCCCTTTACAAACTTTTATTTTGTATCATACTGGTTACTGTATGTGCAGAGACTCTTACTTGATCAGGATGCATTATGAAGGCATGATTATGCAAGCAAAACTGAACTTTTAGGGTACAGTTCTAGGATTGTCAAGCAAACCATTATTGAATCTAATTTGCTTCATGGTTCAGTAAATTAGAAATGGTTCACTGGAAAATTTATTACATAAATTATGATAAAAATCCATATAATTTACATGAAGCCTTCACAGAACTCAGATGTTAATGTATGCCAATAGTAGTAATTGATGGGAGATACCAATAAATCTGTGCAGTGCAAAGATTCTCTGGCACAGTGGTTAGAATGCAGTACTGCAGGCTACTTCTGCTGACTGATGGTTGACTGCAATTTGGCAGTTCAAATCTCACCAGGCTCATGGTTGACTCAGCCTTCTATCCTTCCGAGGTCAATAAAATGAGGAGTCAGATTGTTGGGAGCAATATGTTGACTCTGTAAACTGCTTAGAGAGGGCTGTAAAGCACTGTGAAGTGGTATATAAGTCTAAGTACTATTACTCCATGTGGGCAACTCCATGTTGAAAATGTGCTTTACAGTACTTTATGTGTAAGTTGGTGAATTAAAACATAAGAAGTTAAAGTACAATACTATTCTGTCAGACAAAAAGAATAGCTGCTTAGACTTCTCACCATAAAAATTATTTTCTTATAATAACCCCAAGGAAGAGTCTCATCTATTTGAAGGCCATGGCAACTGACAACAAAAGGATTTCTCTTCAGAACATTCTCATTCTATGGAACTGTGACTCCCGTATAATGAGAAATAAATATCTATAGATTCCCATTAATAAAGCTGTTGAGCTCCCTTTTAGTAATGGTTAACGTGCCAGCAGGCAGTTTATTCCTTATTCCAGAGGTGTCAAACTCAAGGCCCGTGGGTCAGATCCAGCCCACAGGGTGCTTAAATCTGGCCCTTGGGGCCAGTCTGGAAATAGCAAAGGACCTGTGGTGCCTCTGACAGCCAAAACAGGGTGCGGGAGGAACATGTGGCCTCCACGTGGCCCATTTTCGGCCTGAATGCCTCCTGCAGCACTTTGCTTGCCCCCCCCCCATCGCGTCTTGGCTGGTAAAGTGTTTTAGGAGGCCGTCCAGGCAATCTCCTCAACCCCAGCCAGCCTGCAGAAGAGAACTACAATGCTTTTCCGGCCTTCAAAGAAATCCAGCTTGACACCCCTGCCTTATCCCATTCTTCAAACTCTTTGCACAGGCATAGTCAGGTGGATTCAAGTTCTTACAAGGCTTCTATGCTACTAGGAGATACTAGACAGCTTACTTACTCTTAGTTGCCAACTATCTGTAGCAAATTTACTCTGAGTTGCCAATTATGAGACATTGGGAGTGTTCTAACCTAGATGTCTCCCTAAAATGGTTCCATCTCAGACAGAATCCATGACTCCCATCCTATATTTCCTGATAATTATTTACACTGCAGAAAGCTCACCTGAAATCCTACATCATACTATATAGAACAGAAAAGTTACTTTGGTTTGGCTTAGCTCAGGCAGCCTTTATACAACTTCATGCAAACAGACAGGCAAGCCTGAACATACCCATAGATATGTCAATGTCTGTATTAAAGAAAGTCAATTTTCCATCAATCATTTTTTTAAAAGCAAAATACAATTCTCTATGCTTTCTTTATCTCCACGTTCACCGAGTTGTACTGTTGTGGCTTGGACAAACTGTTTAAATATTCTTCATGTTATCATCGCTGTTAAGTGTCTCCTTAAAACCATTCAACCTGTTCAGGGTAGTTTCCCTCCCCTTTTTCTTTTACAGACATCTTAATTAGTCTAATCCTGACTGGTCTTTTTCCAATGTTCCTGTTGGCACAGTTGGATTTCAATTAACATTCTGCTTTAGTGCTGCAAATGCCCCTGCTCATTTTTTCTAAACGCTATTTTGGATGCCATTTCTAGATATATTTTTTTCAACAATTCAGTTTTTAAAACACTTGGGCGGGGGGGGAGTATTACTCTTAATTTAGCAATGGTTGAGTTTTTCAAGTAATGGAACATTTTTCAGACTTTCTTTTCCACAGAGATTTTATTTAATCGAAATATTTCAGCTATCATCTTTTAAAATCTCAGTGTTACGACTTCTAGCCCCCATTGGCTGCTTTGTTTCTCTCCATTTGTGGATCTGCAATTGCCAGGAGAAGTTCTAGACCTATTTGGAAAAGCAATTTTTGTCATATAATATAGCCACTAAGTATTATGATATGAGTATATTTAGGAATTGTGTCTCCATAAAGGTTGGGGATTTATTTATTTAAAAAAAAAAAGTCAGATGGGAGGGGGAAAGGGAACTCAAAATCAAGCAAAATATTAGCAGCAATGTATGATATGAAGTTATTGATATCAATCTATTATAATCCAGATTAGCACAATGTACTTCAAGGTCAAAATAAGAACTCTATATGCAGAGCCAATTACATTTCAAACCTTAATATATTTGACATGTGTTATCACAGAAAGGCACACTTGAAAAATGAATAAAAGTTCAAAGATAGTTGAAACACATTTTACTCATTTTACAGATAGAGCACACCAATGAATTTTTGTTTTCTAATAGGCAAAGTGAAAGATTTATACAACCTGAAGAGAAACTGGTGTATGAACCTAACAGTAGTATCTTTAGTTACATACTGGGAACCAAGGTAATAATAAAGACAGTGACCATCGCAACTATGCCCATAATGCCCATCCTTTAAAAGAGAAACCCTCTTTCAATTCCATTACTGATTAGCAAGCTTATCAGTATGATTACAAAGCTTATCAGAAAGCTTAGAAAGCATCTCTTTTCTGGAATTGTTTAATCTACTGTATTAGCTAAATTGTGCTTATGGAGTCCTCTTGTACAGGAGTGTAGGGACAAGGGGACAAATGATGACAAGCATGACTATGAAGTTGCATTTTATATCCTTGCTTCAGATTCAAGTGTATTAATTCTACATTTGCCTAATGGTGTCATTGCACATATATTGTCATTTTGCTATGAACACAGTTTGTTGTACATGCTGATGACTGTGCTACAGATTTAAGTTGGCTGACCCTACCCAGCTCGATTGTCCTGCATGCATTAAAATTTAATCTCAAGCAATAAATAAAAAAAAAAGTGAAAAGGCTGCTTGAAATAACTTCTGTGTAAAGGACCAAACAGCAGCATTCCTTTCAGCCCTGTCTCCTAGTTGCAAGAATAATGAAGGGTCAATTCATTTTTCTCAAGGTAATATTTTGTACATTTGAACATTGATGGCAGAATCTAAGGACAGGGTAGAAAGACAGAAAAGTGGGGAAGAGGGAAGAATGTTTCTCTGAGTAGGTAATAAATACACTAAATTCATTGCTCCAGAATCTAGTGTAAAAAGGGTTCTCCTGAATCAAGCATACCAGGATCATAGTAGCCAACAAAGTATGTCTAGAAAGTTCAACAGCTACCATTCTCAAATTAATATGCAATCGTTTCTATCTGGAAAACAGTTTTGATTGATCCTGAAAGTTTCTTCTTATCTTTTTAATGTTTGTATGCTGCTTTGAAGGGATCACCCTAAATGTATAAAGGCATAGAAGCCCCACCCATATCTTTGTTACCCATTGCTGATCTTGGCTGCTAGCTCTTTGTTACATATCTGAACAAATTTATCAGGTGCTGGTGCTTGGGCATAATGGCTATCTTTATTTATTTGTTATTTATTAAATTTGTTTGCCACCCATCTCCCCTGACTCTTTTCAACCTTGCCAGAATTGAGTAGTTATCACTTATTAGAACACAAAAGACAAAGTCAGGGATTTACAAATTATAACCAGCTTCTCAAAAATGATACACAAAGGAAACTGCATCTAGAGTTCTGGCTGCCCACTGCAAGAAACCTCTCTTTCCCCAGTTCTGATGCAATTTCTAAAGCAGGGGTTCTTATGCCTTTGGCAGAGCAATTTATGAAAAGGTAAACTTAAGAGGCTAGTCTTTCTCATTTTCTGCAGGTTCCCAGAATGCTTCCTATCACTTACCGATTATTTTAATAGATAACCACAGTTCCAAACAAGATACTGAGCATCTACCGTTTTTATCTTCTAAATTATAGAAGGTAAAATGAGACAATGGGGCCACAACATTCATTATTATAAATATATATAATTCCAGAGGCTGCCATTTTGTTTTGCCTGCTCCTTTCTTTTTAGTCAAATGAAAGTATTGATTAAAAACATCAAGTGAAGTGGAGAAAGTGGTCCTAGTATGTCTTAAGTTAATGTCCATGGGTATACTGATGCCCAAGAGTACCACACTCAATCTTAAAATATCCAAGAGAAACTGTGTTGAAGGGGTCCTATATCTGTCTCCAATGGAAATAGAGGTAGAGAGATTGTGGGGATACTGAGCTCTTGTTTTCTTTTCTTTGGCTGTTCTTTACTCAAATCTACCAGAGGAAATTTTGAGGGATTGCCTGCAACATTGTTAAGGCAATGTTATATTTGTTTTTATTGCCTTAAATCAGAAAGGTGCTTTAGAGGTGCATTTTCTTCATTTACCCAAGTCGTAGCTGATTGTGATTTCCATATGGGCTTGATGTTACTCTTCCTTGGACAAATAACTGTCTTGGAATAGCCTTTCCTTTGCTATAACATCCAGTACTTTCTCTTTATCCTTCACCTCCAATAGAGTTCAAAATGATGGGGCAATATTAAGAACATGTACCAGTGAAAAGCAGTTGTGAAATGTTGCAAGCTACAGTATATTTTAAATATATTATGGCTTGTCAGTATCTTGTTCTTATATATATGATTTTGTTAAGCTGGAATTTAAATATATTTATAATGGCATTATTTAATATTAATAAGGAAGTAATTCCAAGTTACTCTGTCTTAAGAGACAGTCTTGAAAATGAAATGTTTATTCACTTTATATCAGAATATGCCAATCCATTTTCCACATCTATATTTTTTAAAATAAATTAGTGGTTCTGGCAGGTAGAGGTGGAGCATGTATCTGGTAATGGTAAGGGAAAAATGACTGAGTACTTCCTTTGAGTATTATTCTTCGGAACATTAAACAAGAGGAACAAAGGAAAAATTAGAGATAATGCTATGCCACACAGCTGACATAGATGTCAGCTCTGAACTTCAACTACAATGGTAAGAGACTTTTAATAATTATATAGAGTAGTAAACAAGACCCTAGGGCAAACATGTGTGGATTGAAATGAATAACGGCTTTATGCAAAGGTAGTCAGATCTAACTGTCCTGTGGATCATGCTGTAGTAAGGTCAAAGCAGTAGAAAGACTAACAACAGTTCATATTTGATCTCCCACACCTACAACTTATCCTCACTTCCTTATCTTTTCCATATTCACAGTAAATTGCCCTCCATATTCATGAAACATCATTGACATTCAGAGGAAGTTTTACTTCTATAAATCCTTAGACATGCTTATGATTTTTTTCATGGGCACAGTGAAGGACATCATATTAAGTTTTCCATAACCATAAGAAAGTTGGCCTATGCAACACTCATATTTTAAAAGGAACCAAGGAAAAAACATGGGAGATTCTAGATGTGTCAGCTTTGATAACCTGATATCAATATTAACAGGTGGAATGTAATAGTAAGAAGTAGAATTATTTAACCCATAGAAGAATAAATTTCGCTGATGACAACTTTTCTTCTCTTAATTATTTCTATCAGCATTTAGTTTTCTAAGAGACCTATGAGAATGTCCCCATCAAAGTTCTAAAGAAAGACATTATTGACAAAAGAAGAAAGAATAAATAGAATATATCAACATTGATGTGAACAAATTCTGGGTTCACCCAAAGAGCAGTATTGGGTTCTGTGCTATTTGATAAGATAAATGCTTGAAGTAAAAAATAAAATGCTTCAAGTAAAAATAAGTAGTAAGGAAGTGCAGAGTTACCGTATATTCCGGCGTATAAGACGACTGGGCGTATAAGACGACCCCCAACTTTTCCAGTTAAAATAAAGAGTTTGCCAGCCATGCATCTTGCAAGGTCAGTACCCAGCGTATAAGATGACCCCCCACTTATCTGAAGATTTTAATGAGTTAAAAAGTCATCTTATAAGCTGGAATTTACGGTAAGTAATGGCCAATATCACTTGAATTTATATATCGATGCATGTTATTATTAGGGGAGGTTTTTTGTCCTACAGATTTAAAGTAAAGAATACTAGAAATAGATAATGAAATACTATTTATTGTTAATATTCATTACTGAGTTATTCAGCCCTTCATAAAAGTAACAAATTTTGTTTCAAAATGTATACAACCTTTAATTTTTCTGTGTCAATCTGGTTTGCAACATATGGCCATCATACATATTACTTATAGTAGAGTTATAACATTGGAACTTCTAAGAAATTAACTACCATTTTCATATCCTGAAAAGTCTCTGCTATCAGGATAAAAGTAGCAAAATAACAGTATTGGAGGTCTTCTAGTCCAATTGCCTGATCAGGCAGAAAATCCTAAATCATTTTAGACAATCTCTTCCTAAAAACCTCCAAGTGATGGACATTTTGGTCTTCCCTACCTTCCCTCCTTTCAAAATACAATCCTCCCTCTTCTTCTCCTCCTCCTCCTCCTCAACATCCTCCTCACCTTTCTCTTTGTTATTGCTAGTTTGGGACTATTAGGCATCCAGAAGAACTGTGGATCTACTTCTTGTCCTTTTCTGAAATTGGAGTTTTGATTTGGGAAAGAACTGATATAGTGATTTCTACCAAGACCTATTTTATTGTAATATAAGAAGAGTTAGACTTCTGCAATCAGTCATAAAATGATGAAATTCTAAATTGAATATTCTATTTCCTATTTTTTCCTATTTCCTATTTCTGTTTTTCCTATTAAAAAAAATTAAATAGAAGTACAGCTTCATACCAACTCATTTCTGCATTAGAATATTTTTTCCTAAATCTACACAATAATTTTTATAATTTTATCTGTGTCTACCATAATATATGCAAATTTCTCCACTATGCACAGTTTTGTACACAATGTTCCCTAATGTACACATGTTTTGATTGAAGAAGTGTTTTGCAAGATTCAGAGGAGTGAGAAAACTGTATAATTACATTCTGATTCATATATTAGTTAATGAAGTGTGAATTAGATTGTTCTGTATTAAAATGAAAATCAAGAATCCTTACTAGAGTGTTGAAAGTTCTCCATACTCAAATCTCAATTTAGATAAATACCCACTGGATTAGCATGGACAACTGACTTTTATAGTTAAATCAACCTCTTATTCGTTGACTTCCAGGAAACTACCATGGGTGGATGGAAGGACCTCACAAACTAGTGTCTCCCTTGGGCAATGAGTTCTTCAGAAATAAGCTGCCTCATACCAGTTAGTTTAGGGCAATTGTAATGGATTAAGCCACATCTGATCACAAATAATTTAGAATCGCTTTTTTTTTCTGCTCTAGTATCTTCACTTGGTATTTATTTAGCTAAATTTATACACCTATCTAACTCCATTACAACTCTGTGTGAGGTACAAAAGTAAAACAACTTAATACAAAAAAATAGTCAAAGAAAAAACTGACTCTGACAAATAGTCCACCATCTATTCTAGCCCAAAGCCTGAGGAAAAGCCAAGTTTTAAAGGCTTATTAAGGAAAATCTGGGTGGAGATAACATGAAACTCTGGCAGGTATGTCTAGAGGGCAGATGCCAGAACCAAAAAGCCCATTTTCTGGATCCCAAAAGGTAATGCTGTTTTTAATCAATGAGACCTGGAATATGCCATCTCTTCCCAATTATACAGAATGGGCATAAACCAGAGGTGGGCTGCTGCCAGTTCAGACCAGTTTGCCCAAACTAGTTGTTCTGATTCTAAGCAGTTCAGAGAACCAGCAAATTGGACCATTTTCAGGACATTTTTCTGCACAAAATCAGCCCGAAAAATGGCCTGAAAACGGCCCAAAGACTGCGAGAGGAAGAGGGTGGGGGAGCTGGATCCAGACATGTCCCAGGTCCCCTTGTCCCAGAAGCAGCAAGCTCACACTCTTCCCTTCTCTGCTAGCCCCCTTCTTGACACGGGATTGCCCAGCAATGGAGACAGAGAGAGAGAAAGGCGCAGAGTTTCTGTGTGCTCCTGTTTCTGTGTGGTACTCTCCCCTCAATGCTAGCAGCCGCCACTCCCCCCTTCTCCCTCTCCATCTCTGCTGCTGGGTGATCCTGTGCAAAGAAGGGGGCTAGCAAAGAGGTGAGAGTGTGAGGTTGCTGCTTCTGGGATGGGGGACCCAGAAAGCGTCTGGGTCCAGCTTACCCAGCTTCTCTTCCTCTTGCAGCCAGCTTTCCCAGTCTAGCTTGACTCAGTCTCTCTGTCTCTCCCTCTCTCTCACACACATACACACGCACATACAGGTTGGATCTTTCTTTCCTTTCCTCCCACCCACCCCTCTATCGGAGACCCCTGGATTCCCTCCCCAACCCTGCCTGTCCCATAAAGGTACCACCCACACAAGTGATGTAGAGTTGGCCATGCCCACTCAGTCACATGAGCCCACCCATGCCCACTCACCCAGTTATTAGGGCAGAGAACCCGTTGTTAAAAAATTTGGAGCCCACCACTATGTATACATATCGGCTCTCATATGAACTAAGGTCCCATAATTTCATGATTGTGTCTTACATGGAAGAATGTATATCTGAAAGATTTAATTATGGTGCAACTGCTTGCAATTAAGAATATCATTAATATCAATGTATCATTTGAAGAATATCCATAAGAGAGCAGGCTTTTGTCAGAACACTATGCTTAATGAAATGCCAACCTGGGGCTACACAAGAGTACCCATATGATAACTCCCTTTAAGAAAATATCCACCAATCCAATGTCTTCCATGTACTGCAATTGAATTATCCCAAAATTCCAATGAACATAGTCAAATACAATTTCAGTTTTATGCTACAGTGGAAATATATTGTTAGTCTAGTATGACTTCTCCTACCTGCCAAAATGGAAAGAAAGGGCAAATTAATGGCACCAGCTAACTGTTGCAGCAAGGAAAAAATTGAAACATCAGGCCACTCCTTTAAAGACTTATTTTTGTGTTTCATCTACCCATCTTATAGGAACCTCAGCAGATAAAGTAATTGTACTAATTTAGCTTAAGGTATTCCAAACTTTATTAGTATACCGCTTGCACCTCTGAAGTAGACCTGTTTATCTATGGGCTACAAAGAAGGTTAAAATTATAACTTTAATGATAATACAACTTCCTTGGTTGAGAGAAAGCTGAGATATTTTACCTCGGCAGTCCCATTAATCTTAAGTCGAGCAGTTTTGAGATTGGTGTTGTCAACTGCAAAATCGCTAGGATAATATTTTTTCCCCTTTGGATCCGTCAGAAGAATTCCAGGTTTAGAAAGGGCTTCACTCCATGTAATTACAAAAAAAGTGTCATTTCCTACAGTGTGATCGACGGATACAATACCATTAAGAAAACTGCCGGCATCAACTTTCTGACTTTTACTTTCAAGCTGTAAGTAAAAAGAAGAGGAAATTATAATATAGCAAGAAAATACTGTGATTGTAATCAAATGTTTTTAATTACTTTGGGAGTATCTCATCTAAGGTAAACTTCACAGTTAAGAACATGGAGTACAAAGCTATATAAAGAATAAATGCTGATATTGTTGCATATTTCTAGTGCAACAACCACTATAGATAGCACTATCTCTCCCAGGTATTACAACAAATCATATCAAATCTATCTAGATTTCTATAATCTATCTTTGTAATTTTTATAAGTAATTAAATATTTTTATTATGATAATAAATAATGGTCTATAGTCCTCTACTTACAATGCTTGATTTAGTAACTGTTTGAAATTACAACAGCATTGAAAAAAGTGACTCATGACCATTTTTCAACCTTATAACTGTTGCAGAATCCCATGATCATGTGATGCTTGCAACAAGTTCATATTTATGACGGTTGCAGGATGATATGATGAGTTTTTGTGACCTTCTGACAAATAAAGTTAATGGGGAAGCAAGATTCACTTAACAAACATGTTACTAACTTAAACTGCAGTGATTCATAACAACTATGGCAAGAAAGGTCATAAAATGAGACAAAATTCAGTTTACAACTGTCTTGTTTAGCAACATAAATTTTGGGTTCAATTGTGGTCAGAAGTCGAGGACTACCTGTAGAAACAACTGACATACAGTGGTATACGAATACCTGCATTCAGATAGATAAAGTGATCAGCATGCTGCAGCTAAGTATATATAAACCTATATGTTTAATCAGATGATCAAGAACAATAAAACGTGCAATGCAAAATTAATGGTAATTCAAGCAGTGATAATCAAGCAATAATAGTGACAACTGTGGCAGTAAGGTAGACAATGAGGTATGAGAACGTCAAAATAACTTTCTAAATAAATGTTGTAATATACTGGGTAATATAAGAAATGTATTAACATTTCCAAGAAAATACTAAATATCATTGGTTTTTTAGCCTAAAAAATTAACAAAATAACCCTAAACATCCTAAACAAATCCAACAATCAGTAGCAAAACATGAAAAACAGGAGTTATTTACAATATACAATATAATGACTATGAAAATCACTATGAAGAACAAACAGGCAGAAGATTGGCAGAATGCATCCATGAATGTTAATTGGCAGTTAGAAGACATGATAAAGGGGGAAGAAATTGGAAAATGAAATGAAACTACAGTCTCATGAATGGGGGCAAAAGTTTGAAAAACTTGAGCAAGGA
>JANHFM010003682.1:145763-158906 GCA_032468115.1 Grayia smithii
AATAGATATGTGTGGATTGTGGGAGCTGAATCTTGTCTGCCAAATAAAATACTTCACATGTAGGACATGTCTGCTTCTTTCAGGTAAAAAGCTGTAGTTGGTTAATGGTCTAAAAACACTGCCAAAAGCATTCAAGCAGGGCCCTGCTGTCATAATTACACCAGAGATGTGGTAATCGCTTGAAGCAAGAGAAAATTCGCCCCTGGAAGCTATTTCCTAATGTAGTGCAATGATCAAACATTTACTTCCATTAGTTACAATGGTTTCTGTCCAGAAAGGTTATAATTTAGCTGTTCTGTGAAAAATGCCAAATGAATCTAAAAAGGTTGCATTAGTGTAATGTAAGTGTGTGTGCCCCCCCTTGAAAGATGTTGGAGGCCTCAACCACTGCTGAATTTGGTTAGATTTGTTTTTATGGAGCCATAATTCCAAAGGAATTACATTGAACTTGATCTCCTACCAAACCCAGTTTAAGATCTGGAGAGTTCTCTTGAAATCTCTAAACCTAGACATAGCATATATATCCCAGGTTGATTAGAACAGTCCTAGTTTTGCATTCCAAACCTGGTGTCTTGGCCAATTCAGAAAAAAAAGTTCCAGAAAGTATGGCTCTTCAGAGGGAGAGCAAAGATTTAGCTGTGTTAACTCTGTTCCTCTTTGCCTATTCAAAAAAGCTAGGGCACGCAATAGGGGATTGAGTATAAGGTGGCTAAACCCATGTTCTCCCTTTGTCTAGGACAGTGGTTCCTAACCTTTTTTTGGCCATGCCCCACCTAAGCATCTCTAAAATCCTGATTCCCCCCCCCCCCGGTGAGATATAATTCTTAATTTACTCAAAAAGTGAACTCTACTGACATGGAGGAAGCCTAAAAGGCCATTAACTTGTTACCTCTCACTTTAAACTTGCCTCCTAATCAGTTGTAGCTACATTGCTTTAACTAAGACTGGCGTTGAATACTGAACCCCACAACCATGTTTACATTTACCCTGGCATTACAGAAAAAGGAGAACCCAATGTAACGTATGTACTGCAGAATTCAAATGGCCAGTGAACTCTATTTCATGTTGGTAAAAAAAAAAAAAAAAAAGCAGGTGTTGGCAATCAAGAACGGGAAAAAGGGAGCAAGATAAGAGAATCTAAGAAAGCAACTTTTAGCTTTCAGAATTAGTAAGCCTAAGAGCCTGACCTGAAACACTTTATCCTGTTCAGTTAGCTATTAAAATGTCGTTCTTGCCCTTTTTCAAGTTTAAAAAACTGCCAAAATATGCACAAATTAGTTTTGAATAGCACTGTGTTCAATATAGCTCTCGAAAGCGTTCTTCTTGAACTGTTTGAAATATTACTAAAACATTCTTTCCTTAGACATTCACACGGTAAGCTGAATCAATAATTATATGGTCCAATTCTACTGTTGATGCAATTAAACCAACTAAAAAGGTAATAAGGTTTTCCACTTGTGCTTTCCCCCTAATTCTTTGAATTTTAATCCACTTATTTTCTGTTTCTCTTATCTGTTGGTTCTAAATGGTCTTCTGTTCTATCAGTATGCATTTGATTAGCTCATGCTTTATTAATTTGTTTGTGTATATATCAAACTTCTTAAAGTGTCTGATTCCCCTACATAGAGCTTCATCAGCTGCAGCTACCACTATTTTAGTCTGCAGATTACTAACTTCTAGTTTATTATTTATTTTGCTTATCATAGAATGTATAATGTATATGTATAATGTATATGTATAATGTATATGTATAAAGTCTGTAAACCAATCAATAACTGGTCCCTATAGTTTTCAGTTGCTCTGGTTCTTTCTCTTAACTACTCCAATTTACCACCACTGTCTTTTGTAATAATATGCTTTTTCCTTATTATTTTACAATTTAACTAGTACTTTAGCTTTCCTAGTATAGATACTGTAAATCCTAGAATATACATACTTTGACTGTACCTCCATGCGTGATTTATTTATCAAGTTCTAAATTCTTCAGTCTTCATCATTCTCTGTCTCTGTTAAAATGGTTAAAAACAAACCGGTTTTAAAACATCGAGTTCTAACCGTGTATAAAAATATTTAAATTGACTTATTCTGATTTGATCTGAGTATTTTATTTCATTTTCCAATTTGATTGGAAAAGTTGATTTGAGGTAAAGATTAATCTAAATTGTCTATGACTGAAGCCTCCAGAATCAAAGCTTTATCTAGCCCCGTTAGTGATATTAGTTTGATGGTGAAGGTTCATTCTCCAAGCTTGGGAATTGGTTTCTGAACATTTTGTTATCAGGCTAACATCTTTGTCAGAGGTATTAATTTATTTGCAAGAAATCAATGTCAAACCAAGTCTGTAAAAATTCTGATTCAGTTCCTCTTCCAGCAATGGAAACTTATTCGGTGATTTGAAGCTAATCACTCTCTCTTACTCAGTGAGATTCACAGGATTGTTGTTGTATAGAAAAAAGGAGAACTGTGTATACCAACTTGACCTCCTCTACAGATAAATAAATGATGAAATAAATAATATAATAACTATTTAAAATTAATTGCTGCTTTTGCATGCTTTTCTTCTGATAACAGCTGTCCTATATATTGCTAATCTTATCTATTTAATATATTGAGTCACAACTCAATAGGTGAAATATAATTTTGTATATAAATAATAATTAGGATTTACTAAAAATACATACTATTTTATAAATATTCAGACCAAATCTGAAAAGTGCTACTATTCGCTCCATGATGTAGATTGTTCAGAGACTCTAGCCAAAATAGAAACTTTTAGTATAAAGTTTTATTATATTCATGGTTGAGGAAACCATTGAATTAAAGAACATATACCTCAAAAGATATGTCACCTAGTATATATACCTTGGAAATGATAAACCCATACATACCATACATATCATATGGTACCATTTAGAAGTAAACAACCTTATGAAAAGCATAGGAAAAAAGTAAGAAATACTAAGCAAATAATTTAAATGTGAGAAATAAAAACAAAAGGAACTCTTAATGAAATTCAATTTACACAAAGAAAGTTTTATTATATCTTTCAATTCTTTCGATCCTTACAAACTATTTTGCTTGCTGTACCGAAGTTATTTTATAATTTGTCCTTTGTTCTTTAAACTCCCCACTACTCCTTCTGAGTGTCTTATCAACTTCAGTCATTTTCTCAAAATTTCCCTTCCTCTAGACCCAATCACCTTTCCTTCATATGTGTGTTTTATGATTCAACCCTCATTTACCTTTCTATAGGACCAAACCACTTCAACATCTTGTGTATTCAACATTCACTTTCATATTCAATCCAAATTCATTCACCATCGATGGGCAATTTTATATGCCTATTGAATTCAACATGCATGCGGCACTGAACTCTATGCACTACCTCAGACTGATTGTGATACATATACATATGGACAGAAAAAATTTTAACTGAAGTTTCCAAAAGAAAATAAGAAGCAGCAATCTATTTAAGTCAGGTAAGGTTAATTATAAATCACGTGTTTTCCTTGCAGAAGATTTCAGGTTCAGTCACTGGCATTCCTGGATAGAGCTAGGAAAACATTTCATGAGAAATCTTGGAAAGTCACACTCACCAGTGCAATTAACATGGTAAACAACTTGTATGATTTGGTTTAAAAAAGCTTCCTATATAAATCTTTATTATAATATATCTTATTCATATTTATCATGATTGGTTGATAGGTTAGGCTCATGTAGGAGGACACAAGATGAAGACTTTTTAAAGAACACAGGATCTCTTTTTCATAAATTCTGAAAAATATATGATTTAATTATAGATGATCATATCGTCCAGCTTCACTCTTTTATCTTCAACAATTTTAACAACTCGTGCAATGTATAGTAATATAAAAAGGAGTGCAGAAAGGTTCTGTAAAGACTACTTAAGGCAATTATTTGAGAAAGGCATCTGATTTTTCTGATTCTTCTTCCCACTGTGTTACAAGCTGTGGCCAATTCTCCTTTAATATTCATGTGCTATATTGAAAAATATGACCCTACTCCACAGCATTTGTGTAGTCCTCCTCAATATGGCCTTAGCTACTTCTTCTGTTCTCTACAGTATCACTCTTCATTCATATTGACTGTTCTCACAGATCCCTAAATTGGGCTTTTCTTTTTGCAGAAGAAAAATCCCACTGATTTGCTTATAATCCATGCCATATCCTGGGCAAAATGCTTATCAATTCCTTTCCTCGTGTAGATTTTTCTATTTGGCTTGCATTATCAATTGATGAATGGGTTATGACACACTATTTACCTCAATCTGCAGCTCAAGGGACCTCACATCTGCCACCCATTTGATTCCCACTAAATAAATCATCATCACAAGATAAGAGAAAGGAGGCTGGATCTGAGAAAGCCAGGGCAGCCAGCAATCAGACTGTTGGCATACAACTTACCAGTTCTATAAACAGAACAGTGATATTGTTGGTTTGCCTGTGACATTAAGATGTTCACACACCTGCCAGAATGTTTCCTCCTATTTGGTCCTCTTCATTCTTTATGATTAGTTGGAGAAACATTCCTGTAGTTTTCTTTTTTGTGTGTGGCATTTGTATAGCAGACTGATCTCAGGTTCTCAGACTGAACAGCTGGTGTCTTGGCTCTCATAAACGGAAAAGACAAGCTATAACCTCATCATCTCCCAGAGCAGAAATAGTGTGCCTCGTAATAAAATATTATGGAGAATCAGCTATCCCCATGTATTTAGTCTACTTGTGCCAGAGAAAACAAAACCATGAACAGAAAAACTCAAGGGAATTGATTAAGGTTTGGGCATTTGACATGGCATTTCTGGGCAACTACATAAAATTCAACCAATTGCACAAAGTTTAAAAGAACAGACATTAGGGTTGTGCAAAGGCATCCTTTGATTCAATACAGTTTTGAAGTAGTAAATTTGATTTGTGAATTAAATTTGCTTTAAAGCAGTAAATAAAGTCAGATAGCTTTCAAGTACTTGAAGTTTCTTGAAGCACATTACAAATTCAGTGTTGTTGTTTTGCTGCTGCCGCTCCTGAGTGTTACAGACAAGTTGCAATGCCATCACTTCCACATATAGAGAATACTGAAGGGAGGGCTTAAAGGCATGATGGATTCTTTGACATTAGCCAATCAGCCTAGGGCCTCTAACTTCCTTGTCTATGACACCTTTATTGGTGTGGCAGAGCTAACATTGCTTTGAGTTTCATTCAGTTTCTTTGCTCTCAACTCCTTTGATAAGGCCAACCACAAGCATTAACTTGACCTCTGGGTTAGTGTTGTAATATTACATTTCAGTGCTAATCCTACCAACATACTGGAAGTGCAATTTAGCTCTTTGTATAATAAGCTCAAGGATGACCTACACTCTTAGGTTAAAACTTCTTTTTAAATTCAGCATGACCAGGACAGATTTAAGGCTCCTGATGAGGAGGGCCAGACTACTTCTATATGCACTGACTAAATGTTTGCTGTTTTCAAGAACTCCAGGTCTTCTACAAACCCTGGGCATTCTAAAAAATATCACATGTGCCACGCCATCCTGTCCCTGCTGCTTCTGCTAAGTAGGCGAAATGGGCAACATATAACATTAATAAATACCAGTAAATGTAATAAATACATAACTACCATAGAATATTTTCTGCAAGCTACAGCCCTGTTAAAGTGATGAGCGGGGTCCTTCCTAGGAGACTCCTAGCTGGCCAACCAATTATGACAACTCTCCTGGCATCCCATAAAAGCAGTGATGACAAGAAGGAAAGTCCTCATAAGAGCATGTTTAGCTGAACAGTGATTTCTCAGAGTTACCCTCTTTCTGCATTGTTTGCACAACTTCTCTCTTGTCTGTTTGCTGAACAGTTTGGAAGCTTCTTCAAAGACCTCAAGACAGGTTTGACAGAACTATTTCAAAAGTGCATCGCTCTAAACCAAAACTGCTGAAACATGACAAGTCTAAGATTCTTCAGCCAAAATATTTGATGCTTCCCCATTATAGTCTATGGGCAAAATCTATGGACATTTTTTTTAATCAAATGCCATATCATCTTGCTCTTAAATTTCAAATTGTTGATTCAAATTGAATCATGACATTTTTGCATCTTACATCTTTAATTAGAATCAAGTCTAGACTAATTTGCAGTAGTTTATCTATAGGCTATCAGCCACCATATCATATTCAATTTGACAGGAGGGAAGTTAAGAAGATATTACTGGATTTGGTTAAAAATTATCTGAGGGCCGGGCCAAATGGCTCCCCTCCCATAACTATTCTAAACCACATTTAAACCTTATCTGGTTTCCCATAAGTTACCAAATACCAACACATATTTAAGTAGCAAAAGTTTCCTTCACCTTGCAGGTAGAGGTGTTAAACTTGTGTCTCAGGATACTTTAGCTCTTATTTTTTATTAAACACACACACACACACACAGAGTCTGATTCTGTCCTTTTGCTTTCTCTAAATAACTTGCGATAACATGATCCAATAGCCATTTCAGGGAATGCGGTGGTGAGAAATGAATCAGCTGCATTCTTTGCAGAGGCTCAGAAGAAAAAAAGTAAGATATTGTGTCATGTGGCTCCAATATTTTCTGGGAAATGCAACAACAAGTAAGGTTCCACTTTACTTTCTATTAAGTTTAAAACCCATGGCCAATACATACTAAAGTAAGTCATAATCTCTCCCACAGTGTTGGGAAAATAATGTTTTTCCATTCCACAATTTTGGAAAGACTTTGCTTTATCTCAAACATCTCTGCAAGTCTTTCCCTCTCTCTCTCTTCCTCCCTTCCTCCCTCTGAGAGACAGGGGGAGGGAAGGAGAGGGAGAGGGAGGGAGAGAGAGAAGAGAGAGAGAATGAAACTAGAAACAACTTCATCTAGGAATGTTGTGTGTCTGTGTTTGTCTGTGTGTGTGTTGTGTATCAGTATACTGCCCCTTAGAACCTAATCATCTGATCTAATGCTCTACAGCTTCTTCCACTTTCTGCACCACAAAGAAACCCCATGCTCCAATTTCTGCCCTCAACAGTTGTTTTGTGCTGAGCCTCTTGCTATGAAAGGCTGGATCTTTTAAACACATGCAGAACAAAACCAGATTCAGGGTCCAATCTCAGAAGTTCCCTGAGGCTAGGTACCAGCACAAATCTGAAAGTTTGGAAAACTAAACCTCTGGTCCTAGTGACCAACTCAGATTAGATCTTGCAACATTATCCTGGGATACATATTTTTGCCTTCATTCATGAAAAGCAGGTTCAGCTTAGAATAATGATACTCTTGTAAGGGGAGCTTTTTAAAAGAATTTAATTGCATGCAGTTGTTAAGGTTTTATTAAGTTTCCTCTTCTAGTCCAAGGGATAGCAAGTTTTTTTTAGCTGTCCTTTCTCCCAGCCATTCCAGCTACAAGAAGAAATATAGCTAAAGGCTCAGAGTGCAAAAACCCAAAAGATAAGTCTTTTTTTAGCACAGAATGAAAAGTTTTGGGCAATTGAAATCAGCACAACATTAATCTTTGGTGGCATCTCTAATTATTATTATTTTAATCACAACCAATGAGAAGAGAAGGGAGAAGCATTCCCCTATTGTTGCTTCTTCAGAAACTGGTCTTCAGCAGTATGCTAACTTGGTTCAGAAGAAAATATAAAGCTAGCATTGATAACCTTATTCTCTGTGATTTTGCCTTATATAATGAATATGAAGCTAACATAAGATTTAAAGTAAATGTATATAATTCATGCCAATCTCCTCTTTCTATGGACATATATGTACTGCATATATGTGGGTGAATACATGTGAATGTATGTCTGTGGATGTGCACACAGACAAATAAATATACATATTTATAAATATATATATGCACACATTGAGTACAACTCTTTGAAAACAAAATGAATGTAGTCTAGGAGATTTTTTTTTTAAAAAAAAAATGCTGCAGTAACCCACACAGCATAAAAGGTTCTGATAAATGAGGTTTGTTAAGAATAAAATTTGGTAATTGTCTTCTAGGAGAAAGGTCATAAAAACTTGGAAAAGAGGTTAATAGAACAATATTAATTGCTCTTATTCCAGCTGATGGAGAAGTGTGCAGTGTTCCTATGAATAAAAAGCAAGAATGAAGATGCTGCCCATTACCAAAAGTTAGGTCAAGTTTCAAAAGGTCATCTTCATCCCTAGTGTGCCCAGAAATGGCAAATTAGAAAGAATAAGAAGTATTATCAAGGTTTTCCATTCAATTACTTTTAACTGAAAACTGCAGGAAGGAGCTGTCAGAAAAAGCCCAGAATTACAGCCATTTTTTTGTGGAGATGGCAAAGGGAGTTCGCATGAGAGGACACCCAGCCCACAACAGCCATCATGTTTTACAAGCTTGACCTCTTATTTTGTATTATCAAAATGCCAGTTATTACAGGTGTGTCAAGAGCTCTGAGTTTGTCACCTGTTAGTGATGGCTAAAAGGGATCATACTATACTCCATTACCTCAGATGATGTAGCTGTCAAGAGTAAAGGGCAGGGGTAAAATCCAACAGGTTCTGAGAGTTTCTGGAGAACCAGTAATGGAAATTTTGAGCAGTTCAGAGAACTGGCAAATACCACCTCTGCCTGGCCCCAGAGTGAGATGGGAATGGGGATTTTGCAGTATCCTTCCCCACCAAGCCATCAAGCCACACCACGGCCACAGAACCAGTAGTAAAAAAATTAGGATTTCACCACTGGTAAAGGGGGTTTGGTCTCCATCTTGAAACAGTCCCAGACAGAATGATGTTGTCCGGGAGATCCATGTTGGAGCTTCTTTTTAAAGAAACAAGATCGGAATTGAGTTATTGAAGAAGAAAGCAATTGTTTTTACCTGCTCTATTACTGACTGCAGAATATTCGTTCCAGGCTCTTTAAACAGAGTATTTTTTTTGATGCACATAAATAATCCTATGCATTAATAAAGCAGTTTTGAAAAGTATCCTTGATATAGATATGTAGAAGGGGACCATTAAAAAAGAGGGAACTGATGCATAGCATTCTGGGCAACATCCAGAAGTATAAAAAGTAATAATGGAAAATCCAAAGCACTTATTATACTTCTGAAAAAGTGTTAGGTAATTCAGAAAATTTCCAAATCTTGGCGAATGTATTCCTGCATTATCTATCTGCCAGTATCAAATACATTGCAGGCTGAGTCAATTTCATTTAATTTTCTGTGAATTATTAAAATATATTTATATATTTTATTTATATGTTGTCCTCTACTAATTGTCCTCTGCTATGGAGACTTTCCTAATATACACAACCATGCATAACATTGGTCTTTTTTAAAGTATTTTTCTCAATATTCATTTTTGGACACCGATTTGAAAGGCATACACTTTGAAGCTGCAAAAATATGCATTTTAATGACATTTTTGAGACAAGGAATGTTTTGAGAAGGATGCTAACAGACTCCATGAATTATGTGCTTGTCTGTCTCATGACAAGTTCCATTGTGCTGGATCACACCATTCCACTTGAAAAGACTTCACATTTATGACAGATTACTTCTATATCCCTAATGCAGATGTGGAGAATTTTAGGCATACATTTGGGGAAATAATTGTATTTGTTAATAACTGGACATCATCTTTGGTGGTTATGAGTTTAAAAATATATTTTGAATAAACTTCAACAACTTGCATTTTCTCAATTTCCTTGCCATAGTTATAACATCAGATGTACAATATTATCAGCTTTACATTTTTAAACTGCATTTGCAAATAGGTTTGCAAATATAATTTTGCTGCTAGTTCTTTGTTTATTTTTGTTAGGCCTAAATGTAAATTCAATTATTATTCTCATAGTTAAATTGTTGTACTCTTTGAGGGATTTTTTTTTCCTTGAAAAGGAATAGATTTATAAAGATGGAAGAGGAAGAAAAGGAAGTTTAATATTTACACTGCAACTCTATTTTGAATTGCTTTACATTACATTACATTTCATGGCTAGGAAATACGTTCCACTTTCTTAAAAAGTAACTTTACATGGTCATAAGTAGAACTGATTGATGAATAAGCATGTCTCTGGTGTATATCAATTCCTAATTCAAACTTCATCAGTTTCATTTTTAAGAAAAATGAGACAGGAGACCAGAAAGACTGTGTTAAAACAGCCACTACATAGACAATTCTTAAGTATGATTAAGATAGAACCATATTAATCTAAAAGAGCTTTCTGCACTAAAATCAATGCCACATGAAGACAAGATTACTGGAAACCACTTGATGACATGGTAGTGAGGTCCTTGGGGACTGAGAAACTAAGAAAGTTCTTAAGGAAATTCAGGCATAGAGTGATAACTTTCCTGCCAAGGTTTACAAAAGGAAAGGCTGAGTCCAGAACAGGTTCACATGGAAGTTAGTAATAGGTCTATGAAGTGTTTATTTCCTTGAAAAATAACCTATTCATAAACCACTGAAGGAAATTAGGAAATAAACATGGTTGGAAAACTGCACATAAACGACAGATGAGGGTGAAACATATAAAAGAATTGAGGGAGAGATTAAAGAGCAATAGTTTTAGAACAGCCATTTTGCTATCAGCCAGTCCTGGCCCCTATTCTTACCAGAAATGTATGTGGACCAACAGATTGCGGTCTTTCCTAAAAGCAAGAAGAGACTTGATAGTTTCAAGAGCTGTTTAGAGGTAAGACAAGCTACCTTAGGAGGCATTAGATTTTCAGTTGCTAAAACTGAGGTGGTTATTAATCTGAGGGGCTACTACTTCAATTAGACAATGATTGCCGAAAGAGTCATGGTGGTGCAGTGGTTAGAATACAGTACTGCAGGCTACTTCTGCTGCCTGCCAGCTACCAGCAGTTTGGCAGTTGAAATCTCACCGGCTCAAGTTTGAATCAGCCTTCCATCCTTCCAAGGTTGGTAAAATGAGGACCCAGATTTTTGCAGGCAATATGTTGACTCTGTAAACTGTTTAGAGAGGGCTATAAAGCAATATGAAGTGGTATATAAGTGCTATTGCTATAGCTTTTTTTTTTTTTTTTGGTGATACCAGCACTGATGCTGAAAATGAAGAAAAAAATCAAAAAGGTTACATTGACAAAGATCAATTTTCTCTTTCTCTTTCATTTGTTTAAATATTTAAATACCTTAAAGCAAATCTACCTAAGCACAGACATCTCAAGTGGTAGAGTAGGCAAGCGGACATCATTTTGCCCGAAAGAATCTATATCGTATTATAATGCAGTTGATTGAGACATTAGATTTAGAACAATGTGTGTGCATTTACACAAGTTGTGAGTGCATGTCTGCATGGTTATGTATGTGTGCGTATACATATACACACACAACTCCACCCCCACCCCCAGGCACATTACATACATATATATTGTAACTCTGCTCCAATGTTGGCTAAATCATTGCTAACCCAGCAGAGAGAAAATGATGAGCCTGTGAGCTCTGCCATCTCCTAAAATGATGATTCCAATTTGCATGTAAATTCTGGTACTCGGTTGAGGTGCTGCTCCCAGACTGGAAACTTTTTTTTTTATGGGTGCACAGACTGCTCCCTCTTGATTAGAGTGCTCATAACAAATGGGAGTTGCTTTTTTTAAATGGTTTGTACTGTTTATGACTACCGTACATTACAGCTAATTAGCTGATGATACATGAATTACATGAATTAATTACCTGTATCTGTACAAAATTACGTAGGGAATTAATAAATATCCCTATAACTATCCCCAAAATTGCTTTTCGGAAATAAAAAAAAAGCTGTAAAGTCGTTTTTATGCTGACCCTTAAAGCCATAGATTCTGTGTTCAAGGAAGTAGAGGAGAGCACAATATGGCGAATCGTTCTTTCTTATTAATTTTGGCTCTGTTTCATCATACGATTAATTCTCTTCCTCTCAAAAGTAAAAAGGTAAGAAAGGTGGGCTGGGAAGGAGAATATTTGTAACTTTGAATTTTGAACATGTGCATTCAAAGACCCCAATCCAAGGAATGCATACGCAGCAATTAAGGCTGCAGCTGCAGAGCCCTTTCAGACAATTGGGTGTATCAATTAGCTATTTCACTATACATGCATTGAGATAGACTCTGTCCCAGCTGCTCCTGAACAGCTGATGGGTGCTATTGCTGATTTTCTGACAAGGTATTTGAAAATGTGTACATTTCTCTCAACAGGAAGGAAACAGTAAGAAAGCTATTTTATGCATGCTACAGCAGGTCAGTTTGGTGTTGTGGTTAAAGCACCATGTTAAAAACTGGGAGACCCAGAGTTCTAGTTATGTCTTAGGTACGAAACCAATTAAGCGACCTTGGGGAAGTCACTCTCTCTCAGCCCTAGGAAGCAGGCAATGGCAAGCCACTTCTGGAAAACTTGCCAAGAAACACTGCAGGACCAATTCAGGCTGTTTGCCAGGAGTCAACACTGATTCAAAGGAACCCTCACAAACTTCCATATACAATGCTTCATCAAAATTATGATCAAAGATTAGGGAAGCTCTAGTCCCATGTACTATATGTTAAAGGGGTTAATTTTGGAATAAATCTCTGATGTAGCAATAAACCATACCTTTTTAACAATAATATTTAAAAATAATAATCTGATTCTGGGACCTTTTTATGAGTCCATGTGCTTGATAGTATCATTAGCTGAGCAGAGCTGAATATATCTGATCCTCCTTTGCAGGAATTAAAAAAGTAACAATAGTTATTCTTTCAGGATTTATCTCATCAATGTCCACCTTTGTTTTTTCTAAAAATAATAAAAGCAACAACAAAAGATAGAGGCAAATATACCATAGTGACTCAGTCATTGTTTTGACCAATTTCAGCTGTATGCTTTGTAGGTAATCACATAGGGGATCAGAAAAGGGAAGATGACCACCCACATGGTATGTATCAATGACATTTGTATCTTTGAATAACAGGATCTTGACTGTGCTGCAATTGCTATCTGGTCTTTCTGGTATCCCCTACGGAAAGGACAGTCAGGAGGGCTATAGAATTGGATATGGGATGATTCAGACAGTGTTGTGGCCCCGACTCCCGAGCCTGTACTAACAGACGAAGAAGACTCTGAAGATGATGGGGAGGAACTGGCAAGGCCTCCCTCTCCGGGACCCTCATCTCTGGCAATGCCTCAGGTTCCATCT
>JANHFM010003682.1:185835-198383 GCA_032468115.1 Grayia smithii
GGGATTCATGTTTGGGGGAAAATTGTATTGTAAAACTTTTTAATAAAAATTAAAAAATAAAAAAAACTTCTCGCACAGGAGTTTTTCTTTACTTTGCAAGGTTTTTCCCTGCACACAACAGCTGAGAGACAACCCAGAGCTGCCAGTCTGCACTCTGCCAGGCAAGCAGCAGAGCAATAAGCCAGCGATCTGCTGGCTTGCTGTAATCTGCAGTTTACTCAGGAGCATCATGCTCACGAGTAAACTGCAGATTAGAGGCAGCAGGCAACAGCCAGCAGCTTGTAGGCAGCAAAAGAAACTACCGCCTCCTGCCTCCATACACCGAGGAGGCCGAATAGCAGCGGGAACAGCATGGAACAGGAGGTGCAGGAAGTGGCTGCCAGCGATGCCCTCAGGTGAAGATGTTGTGGGCAGAGAGGCTTGACTCCCCTTAGGAGCCTCAGTTTACTCGTGAGCTCAATTGGCCTTTCTCCCTGCCTCTCCCAGCCAATATTGCTCACGTTGTTGTAAACTGCAGCTAGGATCTCCTACATGCTTCCCTCACAGGCCAGGCCAGCTGGGGGAAACACACGGGAAAAGTTCCAGTGCCGCAATCTTCCGCATGCTCCCTGCGTGCATCATTCCACCACCCGCTGCTGGTATCACCCCTCCACCAGCTCTCCCTCCTGTCCACCCACCAGCCCGTGCCCTTTGGCCTTACCTTTGCCACCAGCAGTGAGTAGAAATATGCAGCTAGATTCTTCAAGTAGTGGCTGGGCTGGGCAGGCAGGCAGGCAGGCAGGCAGGCAGGCAGGGCGAGTGAGCATCAGGTGGGCGGGGTGAGCAAGTGGGGACCGGAGACCAGTTCGGAGGCGTGGTCAGCCAGAGGCCACTACCGGATCAGGAAACCATGCCAAATTTCTGCTAACGGTTCTCCCAAACCAGTCCAAACCAGTAGCAACCCACCTCTGATGCTGGGTAAAGCACTGTGAACTAGTATATAAGTCTAAGTACTATTGCTATTGCTATTGCTAACTGTCCCAGCATTATTATTTTTTTCAATGATGGTGATGATTATGATGATCTATGAAATACAGCTGGATGAGAAATCTGTTGAACTAAGAGCAGATATTAATTATACAAAAATTATAATTAGAATCCTTCCATTCATTCACTTGGTGCTACATTTAGCAAAACATGTATGAGTGAGTAGAACCAAATCCATGAAGAACATTTAGATGCTTAAAAGTCCAGAAGGACAAATGATGTTTATTAAGAAAGTTAAATTCCCCTGTAAATTCCCCTTTCTGAGCTTTCTAGCCTCAAATTGGAAGAAAGGGTAAGGAAAGGAAGGACGTCATACATTAATCTTTTGATAGGAAGCAAGATGGAGTGAAGTTGAGCCACTAAATGTTTTAAATCTTTAATCAGGAGAAAGCCAAACAGAGACAAAGTGGGGAATAAAGAGAATGCCCCATCTTTAATGGTCAACAGAATAAAAAAATACAGTCAATGGAGCGGGAGTATAAATATATTTGTTTGTTTATTCACTTGTTATTCATTTATTAATTCATGTAATAATTTCCTTCCACTTCCTGGAAATACGATTCACAAATAATCAGTTCTTTCTAATATGCACTCTCTTTCTTGGCCCAGAAGGATGGGAAGACTCACTGAAAGGTATCCATAAGCTTTGGCTGCCTGTTTTTGGTGATAGTCTCATAAAAGACTGGTAAAGATCTCTATGTCTGATGGCATTTGGATTTTATGGGGGTCTGCTGATATCAAATCCTTATGCCAGTGTTATCTATAAAAACAAAGGAAATTAAATAAAAACATCTCAACAAAAAAGCAGTCATGAGCCACAAAATTTACAATTTAAACTGTGTATAAAATATTTTGCAAGATTTGTTTCTTGTAGTAGTGGCAAAATTACATGGAGTGAAATTCCAGCATAGCTTAATTCAGGATAATAATTGGCTAATTGATTTGTGTTTTCAGTATAATTTTGATAAGGTCTTAACCTTATCAGGTTATTCCAGGCTTATTCCAGGCTTCAAGTTTTCATATTAAGGCAAAATAGCAGAAAATCTATCTGGGTAGGTATGTGTGTTTTATTTAGGTTGGTATATTTTGCTTCTTACTTAAATAAAAGTCTTCAAGTCATTTGATGGAGTTGGATAAATAATACTGGTATAGAATTCCAGAGAATGGTTCTTTGTTTATTTTGCCTTTGTACAACTGTATACATACAATTGGGAAAAGGGACCAAACAGAAAGTAATCAAGAGCTGAGTACAGGTAGTCCTCCACTTGCAACAGTTCATTTAGTGACCTTTCAAAGCAGGGGTGGGTTCTACTTACCTTTACTACCGGTTCTCTTCATGCACGCACTTTGCACGTGATCGGCGCATGCACACGAGCGAAATGAGCGTGCGTGCCGAATGCATACTCCGTGCATGAGCACTAACTACTCTCCTTGGGAAAAAACTTGAAACAAGCACTCTGCGCATGCGCAGAGCAGAGAAACATAAGTACGGGCGCGCTGATGGGCCCAGCTCCCAGCTGCAGAGAACCGGTTCGGTGACATCACACCGTCACCGCTACCGGATCGCGCGAACCAGGCCAAACCGGGAGCAACCCACCACTGGTTCAAAGTTACAATGGCATTGAAAAAAGGGACTTATGACCATTTTTCACACTTATGACCATTGCAGCATCCCCATGGTCACATGATTTACATTTGGACGCTTGGCAACTGGCATGTATTTATGACAGTTGCAGTGTCCCAAGGTCATGTGATCACCTTTTGTTACTTTCTGACAAGCAAAGTCAGTGGGGAAGCCAGATTCACTTAACAAGCATGTTACTAATTTAACAACTGCAGTGTTGTTAAATTGTTAAACAACTGAGTCACTTTACAAATGTGGCAAGAAAAGTCGTAAAATGGGGCAAGACTTACTTAACAAATTTCTCATTTTAGCAATATAAATTTGGGCTCAGTTGTGGACGTAAGTCGAGGACTATCTGTAAATGAGCCCCATCCCCAAAAAGCCCCATAAAATTTAAACAGAAGAGCAACAAAAGTATATTTCTTTATGGGATGTGACTTACTTTTAAGTTTTAAATCAAATTCAGGCATCAAATTTTCAAAGTTTGATCAACTGAGAAATAAGGATATTAAATATGATTAAATGTGATTGCATTTGAGTGTGAGGACTATTCTTCCATTACTGCTTTGATTTAAGAAAGAAAAAAGATATCAGAGCTCTGAGATAGAAAAGCTAAATGTGGCAAGGAGAGAAAAGATGACAAAGTTTGCTTCCTTTTTTAAGAATGGAGGGACACATTAATTTCTTCCCAAAAAAATTAAACAATTCCCATTTTCTTGACAAAACAGCCAATTGGAGTTGAGTCTTCTACAACCCAATACTTTTAATACTTGTCTTTTAATAATAGGACCGAGGCAAACTTCTTTTAAAACATTTTTTAAAAACTGAACAAGCAAAAAATACACAGCAGGAACCAGCTTTCAGGAAATTTAGTAAATATGTATCCCAGTGGGATGGATATTGAAGGAATGTTGGAGGCATACGAATATCCACTCATTATTATTACTATTTAAATGTTTCCACTTCCAAAATGAATTCTGAGTGTAGAAATTTTCACAAACCAAAAGAGGGTTAAATAGTAACAGATTAATTTCACAGTTGGAGATGGTCTTTTAAAAAAATTATATTGGCTACAATGAGTTGAATAAACTGAAGAAACCACCATTGTCCTAAGGAAAAAAACTGGGAACAACTTAGGAAACCACTGTGGATACACCCAGAAATATATGTAAGATGCGGAAAATGGGTGAAATAGCTAAAGAAGAATATCTGCAAGGAGCTACTATCTGCAGAAAGTAAGAGACAAAACTTAAGCAAGGGAAATTAAAGCTAACAAAATTAGATGAAAATAGAACTGGTTGAATAGTGTCCCATGAGTTATATGCTGATAGCTCTGATTTAAATTGGATGGAGTGGTATAGCATTGGATAGTGGCCTAGTGCTTATCTTGTTCAACATATTTATAACTGACTTGGATAACGGATTAGAACTGTGATGGAAAATTTATTGCACCTATGCCATCTCTCAGGTCATGCAAGCTGTCGTCCGTTGCTCTTCCGGGTTCTGGCGTGCCAGCCAGCTGGTCTTCACGTGCACAGGAACACTGGAAATCAGAAGAGCAGCCACCCAGTGCACATGCCACCTGGTCTTCTGGTTTCTAGCACACATGTGCTTGCGAAGACCAGCTGGCCAGCACACCGGAACCTGGAAGAGCAACAGACAATGGCTTGCATGCCCAAAGATGCAGAGAGGGGATCCCAGCACTTGCTTAGTAGGGGAGCAGAGCTGTCGGCCAGGATGGGCGAGCCAGGGCTTCCCTCCCTCTCCGCCTGAGCAGGCTTCTTGCATGGCCTAAGCCCTCAAGCAGGGGTGAAATCCAGCAGGTTCTGACAGGTTCTGGAGAACCGGTAGTGGAAATTTTGAGCAGTTCGGAAAACTGGGAAATATCACCTCTGGCTGGCCCCAGAGTGGGGTGGGAATGGAGATTTTGCAATATCCTTCCTCTGGAGTGGGGTGGGAATGGAAATTTCCCCTGCAGGGGGGTAAGAATGAAGATTTTGCAGTATCCTTCCCCTGTCACGCCCACCAAGCCACGCCCACAGAACCGGTCGTAACAAAATTTAGATTTCACCCCTGCCCTCAAGCCTGGGGCACCGATGTGTGTCCACTGCTTCTGACATTGGGGACGAGCAAGGGGGCAGTGGCAGTTCTCATGCTGCCACTTCCGGCCGGGACGCTGGAGCAGCCAGGAGGAGGAACCGCCATTGGGGAGGCAAGCTGCCCCAGGAGGGCTGGAGGAGAGCACATCTCCTCACATATGGAGACACAAACAAGGGTCCAGCTTGCTGGCAGGGGAGCAGCTGTGGGGGCCAGCCAGTTGCTCCTGCCCCTCACCCTGCAGCTGCCACTGCTGCTACTACTCTTTTGGGGTGGTGGGGCTGTGCAGGAGCTGAGTCCGTGCGGGAGGAACATCTGTCCAGCACCATGGTAAGAGGCGCACTAGCCGTGAAGTGGTCGCATTCCCTTGGCAGAAGTGACAGGACCGGGGGCTGCACTGGCCTTTTCTCAGTGGTGTGCTGGGGGGGAGGGGTGCTTCACTGACACTCTTCTGGTCTTTGCGTGCGCATGTGCGCCAGAAGCCGTAAGACCAGGTGGCAGGCCAGAAATGAGAAGACCGTCTTCCTGGTGTGCACATGTGCGCCGGGTGGCTGCTCTTCTGATTTCCAGCACACAGGCGTGCATGTGCACACTCCCATTTCAGCATGTGTTGCCGAAAAAGATTCACCAACACTGGATTAGAAATATCATCTTTTAAAATGTAAAATACTGTACTGCAACACCCTTAGAAGACACCATTAAGGTTCAGGAAGATCTTGGCAATCTGGAAGAATGGATAGAAACCAGAAATATGAATTTCAACTTGAGTCAATGTCAATTCTTATATCTGAGTTCTAAACATCAAAAGAGTGGCCATAGGATTGAGGAAAAATATAAAAGGAATGTGAGGGATATGTTCATAGTCTGGAGAAGAGAAAAATGCAGTGAAACATAATTAAGAATGAGAGCAGTCTTGTTCAAAGTTGTTCCAGAAGAAAGGACAAGGAACAATAAGTTTAAATTAGAAGGATTCAGGTTTTTGGTTCAACATTGGGGAAAATATTCCTAATAACAAGAACTATCCAACAATGTAACAGATTTCCTCAGAAGGCAATAGACTCTTCTTTTCTGTAAGGGTTTAAGCAATGCTTGGATGGCCATCTGTCATATAGCAAAAGAAATAGCACTTAGACTTATATAACGCTTCACAGTGCTTTATAGCCCTCTCTAAGCAGTTTACAGAGTCAGCATATTTTCCCTAACAATCTGGGTCCTCATTTTACTGAGCTTGGAAGGATGAAAGGCTGAGTGAACCTGGAGCCATTCAAAATTGAACTCCTGGCAAAACAATTAGCCTGTAATACTGCATTCTAACCATTGCACCACCATGGCTCTGGGATGCTGTGGGAGTGGATTCCAAATTAAGTAGTGGGTTCAATTAGCTGATCTCCAAGGTCTTTTCTCCCACCAAGTCCTTCCTAAAGAATAGCATAATGTTACAAAATATGTTCAGTCCAAAGCAATTGCCCTATTAATGGAGTATTTGTCCATCTGATAGCCAAAGATCCATTGCAGGCCAAAGTGCACAGGATTTAAATCTGCTAGATCATTGGCTTTTTTCCACACCATCTGAACTAGCTGGATCTAAGATTTTACATAACAGTCATTCCATTCACAGCATAGCATGTGTTTTGATAACTAAATTAATATGTTAAAAAAAAAACCTGAAAAATACTGGCAAGATATTCATAATTTAATGCAGAAAATCTTGGAATTTAAATTTGAAATGAAGCCTTATCTATTTTTATTAGGTATAATCTCATAAAAAATTAACAAGAAATATCATAATTTAATGAGACATATGCTTATAGCAGCAAGAATACATTTTGGTCAACACTGGAAGAAAGACACAAATCTGACAATATCTGGCTGGAAACTTAAACTTGGAGAACATGCAGCAATGGCAAAACTAACAGTATACTTACACAATAAAATTTTTAGCAACAATGGTTCCCATACATGCAATATATCATGCAGCACTGTAAATATAACCATTTATAATATGGCTTTTAAAGGAAGGCTGAATATTTACAAATATCACAAATTAGCAAATGAACAAAAGGGAAGAGTCAGAAATGAATATGGTTATGGTTATTATAGTTATTATTGTTGTTTAATATTATTATGGTTAGTCACAGAGTTAAACTGGAATTGGCATTTTTATCGACGTATCCTTACCAAGGGCCTGGTATGCACAGATTTTGTTTGACAGTGTTAAAGGTATTGTGTCACGATGTAAGCTGTTCCAAATAAAGCTGCTTTTTGCAATTGTCTGATAATTTTGTCAATCTGATTTTCTCTTTTTTTTCCCTATTTTTCGAATATTTTCACTTTTGTTAAATTTGCTTTGTGTATCTTTTCTTTCCTTTCATCAACATACAGTATATATACTGCAATAATACAATGGAGATCTTAGCATTAATTCGTTTCAGACTGAAAGTACTGGCACGTAACTACAACTTTATATGAAATACAGCTGTCCTTTTTTACTATGTTATACTCAGTTTTGGATGAAAACTTAAATAAAGTTATGCTTGCAACATTGATCTCCTAAATTGTTATTAATACTGACAGGATGTTACATTTTTCTTATTTTCAATTCTTTAAGCTATCTAAATAATAGAATTTTCATAATTTATAATTATGTTACACAAATGTTATTGCATTGAAATAATACAATGAATCAATATTTATGACATTACAAAGGGGCGGAGAGAAAGAAAACTAAATTAAGTTTAACTGGAGAAAGTCTTACTTTGAATGCCATACATTCCATGAAATAAAACATTTTTCTTCACCCCACAATCACTTTCTGACAAAATTCTCTCTGCCTGCATGGCTTTAGAGAACTATTCTCATTGATATCCTTTTTCTGTAACATATTCAGCCAGACAAGAGAGAATTCTAAGTCATAATATGAACAGCCTTCTTCATTTGGCCACAAGCCATGGAAGTTTCAAGTTGCCTGTAATTAAATACACTATTATACAATCAATACAATCAAGATCCATAAAGGGATGGAGATAACCCAAGGTCTATCACCCTTCATAGGCCAGGTCTGTTCCCTCCAGACCTGAGCAGGGGTGTCACTCATGTCCCTGGGGCCATATGCGTCACGTGCTGGTCCCACCCACACCCGGTTTAGCGAAGGGGAAAAAAGTCCTGTGACACTGCTGTGATGACAGGAGTTTGACACCCCTGCTCCAGAGGATTGCCACAATCCAGAATGTTGGTGGTGTTCATTTGCTAAATCATGTTTGACCATTTGTGACTCCATGGACCATGTCAGGCTCCCCTATTCTCCACTGTCTCCCAGAGTTTGCCCAATTTCATGTTCATTGTGTCAATTACACTATCTAACCATCTCATCTTCTGCCATCCCCTTCTCCTTTTGCCTTCAATCTTTCCCAACGTTAGGAAAGATGTTTCCACTGTGTCCTCTCTTCTCATTAGGTGGTTGAAGTAATTGAGCTTCGACTTCAGTATCTGTTTCTAAAGAACAGTCAGGGTTGATTTCCTTTAGGATTGACTGATTTGATCTCCTGGCAGTCCAAGAGATTCTCAAGAATCTTCTCCAGCACCACAATTCAAAAGCATCTGTTCTTCAGTTCTCAGCCTTCTTTATGGTCCCAACTCTCACATAATGTACTTTCCCAGTACATTACTACTGGGAAAACCATAACTTTGACTATATGGACCTTTGTGTGATGTCTCTGCTTTTTAATATGCTATCTAAGTTTGCCATAGTTTTCCTCCCAAGGAGTAAGTGTTGTTTATTTTCATGGCTGAAGTGATCTTGGAACCCAAGAAAATAAAATCAGTCATTGCTTCCATTTTTTCATCTTCTATTTGGGACTGGATGCTATGATCTTAATTTTTTTAAAATGTTGAGTTTCAAGCCAACTTTTGCATTCTTGTCTTTTATCCTCATCAAAAGACTGTTTAGTTCCTCTTCATTTTCTGCCATTCGAGTGGTATTATCAGCATATCTGAGGTTGTTGATATTCCTCCCAGCAATCTTAATTCCAGCTAGTGATTCCTCAAACCTGGAATTTTGCATGATGTTCTCTGCATATAAGTTAAATCAGCAGGGTAACAATGTACAGCCTTGTCGTACTCCTTTCCCTATTTTGAACTAATCAATTGTTGCATGTCCGGTTGCTTCATGACCTACATACAAGGAATGTGGTCTAATACTTATATCTCTTTAAGAACTTATCACAGTTTGTTGTGCACCACACAATCTAAGGTTATAGCGTAGCAATGAAGCAGAAGTAGACTTTTTTGGGGAACTCCCTTGCTTTCTCCAGAATACAACCCATTCAAAACTTGCTATTCAAGACCCACCCACATCACTTCTTCCTGTATCACTCTCCTGCTGGTCAGATGGTTTCACACCGCCTGATGACATTCAGAAAGATGGAAGGCAGCAAAGCCAGAGCATTCAGCAATTGATTTGCTAAACATGCCCTTCACCTAAAAAATCAGGACACTACTGTGTGTCAGCAGTCAAAACCGGATATGTGTCAGCAACAGAAAGGGCAAATTTTCAAGGCTGTGTTTCAAGGCCACTTTCATATAACACTGGGGAAGGGTCTTTTGTGTGGACATCTACAGAGCAATCGTAGCAGTGCTAATATTGGGGTTGAGGCAGAGAGAGGTCAGGAAACTCGTGGAAGAAAAAATGGTCTCTCAATAGTGATTGTTCTGTCCTCACTACACATTACTCTATGTGCAGCTTGACATGCAGCTAAACCCATCTACCCTCCAATAAAACAGACTGTGTGTCTAGATCTGGATGCTTTATTAAAGAACAGGATGTGGTAAAACTGTGGAAAATAGGAATATATACAATATTGAGCAGTATTGAGTTGCTGCTGAACATAACGATTAATAAATACAAGTAATCTAAATCTCATCAACGATGCTGTATGTGTGCGGGATGTGAGCTTGTCCTTGGATGAACATGTGCCACAGATTAGGCTGGATTCTTCCTTGTGCTTCTGCCTCCTCCAAATGCTAAAGGAAAATGGAGTCTGGCTTCCCAGCGTGCACTTGTTTTGAGAGTGTGGGCTTATGGGTAAAAGGGTTGGGTCAGCTTGAAAACAATATAGATTGGTATTTGTCCCTCCGGGCCCATAGATGGGGCTAGAGAGGAACAACAGTATAAATAAAAAGTGTATGTGTATGACAGTGATACAACAAGCTTTTTCAATACATTGAAGGGTGTTATACAATTAAGAATCAAATTGTTGCAGTCTAGAACAACTTACCTATCCTTGAAATGAAATACTGCTGAAGAAATGCACTTTTATCTTTGTCTCGTTAAAAAATAAAGCAGCACTAGAACTAAGAGTTAATGCCTGCAATGGCTGGAAGTGCTCATGCACACAAATAAATTTAAAAAGAGTAAGGTGGAAAACTGGCAAAAACTTGTCACTATACCTGCCACCCACTCCTAAGAATGAGAAAAGAGCCACTGTAGTTTGATTTGTTTGTTGAATTAGCCCTAATAGTTCTGATATTGTGGGTACTGCATCTCATTTCTGAAATTACATGTCAACAGGTTTGTTTCATGGGGCTTTAGGAGTTCTTTTTCTCTTTAAAGATAATAAATCTCTGCACAATAATGATCTTGCACTTTACTTACTGTTTGTTTCTAGGTGGAAAGTGGAGAAAAATTGGAAACAGGCCAATATACCAGTACTCTAAGATCAGATAGGCAGATTATGGATCACTGTATTATGAGAGAATATTATTACCACTTAGACTTTAAATGGACAAAGGACAAATCAAAAGAGAAATATTGTTGGCATATAATTTACTTTTATTATTCTAGCATACAAAGAAATACTTCATCGCAACCTCTTCATTTATATGAGAAAAATTATAAACCAAACATTTTTTTCCTTCTGAATGGATGAATTGTTGTAGATAATTGTGAAGATTAGTGATTATTGTTTATTATTTAAATTTATATAGCCACCTATTTTAAATGCATGACTCTGAGCAGCTTATAATAATGAAAACCAAAATAATGTAGCACTTAACCCTGAAGGATGGTGATGATCAGGTCCTTCTGTCCCTCTTCTCAGATGACCAGCCCTCCTGACCCAAACACAATGACACATCTTGTTTTGCTGGTGAGACTTTAATTAAAATAATAGTCCTTAGGATAAAATACGATTACACAGTAAAACTATAAGCAGCCAACACCAGTGCAGTGAGCATGCAAACAATAACACAGCAAACAATGAATTGATATGTAGCACAGAAATATAAGAAACTGTTCTTTAGGAAAGCAATAGCATTTAGACTTTTATATACTGCTTCATAGTACTTTTCAGCACTCTCTGAGCAGTTTACAATATCAGCATATTTCCCCCAACAATCTGGGTCCTCATTTTACTTGGAATCATGGAAGGCTGAGTCAACCTTGAATTGGTCATGATCAAACTACTGGCAATCGGCAGTCTGTGATAGTCTGTGATATTGCATTCTAACTAATGTGCCACCATGGTTGTTGATGGGTGTGGAATATCTCAATACCTCTAATGCCAAAGGGTCTAACTAAGGTACAATCCCCCCTATCTACTGGCCAGTGGTTAAATGGCAGTTAACATAAGAGCCCAGACTAGCGTTGGAGCTCTCAGGTAAAAGAGACACATAAGCCACACAAACTGGTTTGTGGCCAAATGGCCCTTCTCCAATCCTGCTGACTTCCTTCTGAGCACACCCAGTGAGAGGTCTAAGGAGCCCACCTCTCCAGTCAGTAATGATGATTTGGGAAACTGCAGCTGAACCAGGGTTCACAGTCACTTCTCACTATGTCCTCAGTAGGATTGTCACCTCTCTTATGGCAGCAAGAATGTAGTCTATATTATAGCCCAGGATGCAGCAACAATCTTCCTCCAGCAGCAGCAACACATTTTCTCTCCAAACAAGTCCAAAGCTTTAACAGTATCTCCTTCTCTTATGGTATCAGGAATGCAGCCTACAGTCCAGGATGCAGTAGCAATTCTCCATTCAGCACTATCTCTCCAATTTCCAATTTCCCTCTCTCCAAGCTTCTTCTCCCTTTCTTCCCCCTGGGCTGCTGGGATCTGAAGTTCTACTCCCTGGCACTTTGATTCAATCCTCCCTTTTGTAAGGATTGGAGTCGACATCACCCAGAAGCCCACTCCCTGTTCAGAGTTTAACAGGCAAGGTTCCAGCCAGCCAGCTAATCGGAAACATAACTAATGGTGTGAAAAGCTGAAGGAGATGTGTGCTGTGCTGAAAATGTGAGATTCCATATCAAGAGCCAGATGTGAGATTTAAGCTCATATAGCATATATCCTGAGTATACTCAATAAGCATCAGGGGTGGGTTTCAAAATCCATTGCTACCAGTTTGCTCATGGGCGCACGACGCTTCTGCACATGCAGAAGGAGCCCACCCACTGCCAGTCTGCTCGATCTGGTGCAAACCAGTAGCAACCCACCACTGATAAGCATGGAACATGGTGATCTAAGAATGCTGACTGAAAGCTGTCTATGTGATTTTCTTTTGTGATGATATAATCCTTCTCTGGACCCAAATGAAATATCAGAGGCAAACTGTTGTGCCTCACAAAGTGTCAAGGTATTAGATGCGGAAAAAGCATTTGATCAATTGAATTGGAAATTTTTGTTTGGGGTTATAGAAAAATTGGTTTTGGGGGAAAATTTTATACAATCAATAAAGTCAATCTACCAAAAACAAACAGCACAAATTATAATTAATGGAGGATTAACAGAAAGATGCTGTATTGAGAAAGGAA
>JANHFM010003682.1:206667-217822 GCA_032468115.1 Grayia smithii
TGTGTCATCTGCAAATTTCAGTAGTTTAACAGATGGATCGTTTGAGATGCAGTCATTGGTATATAGAGAAAAGAGAAGTGGAGAGAGCACACAGCCTTGTGGAGCCCCTGTGCTAATTGTACAGGTGTCTGATGTATACTAAGAGGCAATATTCAAAAAATATTGAATTAGTGCTGTACCTTTCAGGTTTAAAATTCAGCTTTAATAGCATCCCTAATTGTTGGCAATCAGGTAGCATTAGTTTGGAAAGTAAACCAATAATCACAACTAAATAACATACAATAAGATTATATTGTAAAAGATCTTAGCAGAAGGGATTAATATCACATATTATAGTATAGGTAGTCCTTGACTTACAACAGTTTGATTAGTGACTGTTCAAAGTTACAATGGCACTGAAAAATGTGACTTATGACTGTTTTTCAAAGTTATGACCTTTGTATCATGCCCAGGATCAAGTGATCAAAATTTAGATGCTTGGCAACTGGTTCATATTTATGACTGTTTCTGTGTACCAAGATCATGCTATCACCTAATGTGACCTTCTGACAAGCAAAATCAATGGGAAAACCCTTTGGATTCACTTAAAAGCTGGGTTACTCACTTATCAACTGCAATGATTCACTTAACATCTTAAGACTGGCCTTAAAAGGGGGCAAAACTCACTTAACAAACGTCTCACTTAACAACATAAATTTTGGGCTCAAGTCAAGACTCTCTGTATTCCACTACACATTTAAGAGAGATCTGGATTGCTCAGGCTAGACCTATTGAAATCAAGAGGACTTAATTTTTTTAAGAACCTTTGATTTCAGTGAATTTATTTTAAGTGCAATTCACATTAAATAGGGGACGCAGTGGCTCAGTGGCTAAGATGCTGAGCTTGTTGAAAGGTTGACAATTCAGCGGTTCAAATCCCTAGTGGTACATAATGAGGTGAGCTCCCGTTACTTGTCCCAGCTTCTGCCAACCCAGCAGTTCAAAAGCACATAAAAAATGCAAGTAGAAAAAGTGGGAAGGTAACAGCACTCCATGCACTTTTGGTGTTTAATCATGACCATGGACTTTTTCGGACAGCACTGGCTCTTCGGCTTTGAAACAGTGATGAGCACCTCCCCCTAGAGTTGGGAATGACTAGCACATATGTATGAGGGGAACCTTTACCTTTATAGAAGGAGCTGGTGTGGGTCTGTTCTGGGACAGAAAATCAAGAAGATGGCCTGTGTGGAGTTCAGACAGCTCATGGGTGTGAAGATTGCTCTACCAATACCAATAGAAAACTTACAAATAATGAACAGGTTTCTACTATTTCAAATTCTATTCATGCTCCCTGGGAAGGAAAGGAGAAAGTAATCAATGGGAGTCTGAGACGTGCTGTCAGTTATGACTTGAAAAAAAGGTTATCAATGAGTCTTTGGTGTATTAAATTGAGTACAAAGGAGGAGAATCGTATGCTCCATTTCCAGTCTCTGTCCTCTCAATAAATAATGAGCTTCTATAATACTCTCAGATAAATCTTGTGCCCAAAATATTGACAAGAGTTACAGTCTTCTAGGACTGTAGCCAAGGCTAATCTTTCTTAAATTTTCTGAGTTCATCCTGCACTTCACAAGCTAAATCCACTTTTCCCGACTATATTTACTAGGCATTTCTCATTTAACAGGACTTTTTTTTCTTCCTCCAAAAAATGGTTCAGAACATATAGGACACATATATGAAAAGCATCTCTATTCAGATCATTAAAGTAGCTGTTTCTTTTTTTCTAGATTTGATGAGCTGCTTTGGATGCTGCTTCAAGAAGTCTCCACATGTATGTACCAGTATGTATGTATGTATGTATGTATGTATGTATGTATGTATGAGGGGTGGGTTCTACTTACCTCCACTACCGGTTCTATAGGTGCACGTGCTTTGTGCATGCCCGGCGCACAGGCTTTGCACGCGTGTGCCGAACGGGCGCTCCCGCGCATGCGCAGAAGCTTTTTTTCACAGAAAAATCTCAAAAAAAGCTTCCTGCGCATGCGTGCAAGTGCGCTCTGTGCATGGATCGGTAAGTGCGGGCGTGCGGGGGCAGCAGGTCCAGGATGCGTAGAACTGGTTCGATGACATCACAGCATCACCACTACCTATTTGCGCGAACCGGACCAAACCGGGAGCAACCCACCACTGGTATGTATGTATGTATGTATGTATGTATGCATATAAATCTCCTATTATCTCTTCCTAATCCATGTCTAGCTAACCCTAACCCTACCTAATAATGTTTTATGAAGGCAAGGAAAAATACATGATTTATAAGCTAAATGAAAATAATATATAGAAGTTACATGAACATGTGGAAACAAGGAAAACTACATAATGTTTGGCAAAATAATTCATCCATTAGGTCAGTACTATGTCCCTTTGCCTGAAAAGTGAAAAATCCCTATTTAACGTCTTTCACAACTTCCTAGGATTGTCCTAAGGACTGTGATAGTATCCATAATTGAGCCTCTCTCTGGAAATAATTTTTAAATAATTATTACTTACAGCCATCAGGGAATTATTCTGAAACACATTCATCAAAACAGTTTCATCATCAGCTATTTCTAGAACTAGGCTATGTAGCATAAGTAATGTAATATTCATTCTTCATTCATTCCTAATTCTTTTCCCAATTTAATATGTTGTGATTAGAGTTATAATGATTAATACTGTATCATTTCAGAACTCCTGAGAACAAATGTTTAAAAGACTAGTTCTTCATTTTGCTTTTTGTTTGCAAACATACTCATGAAGCTTTTAATTTCCATGAACATTCAGCCCTATTCATCTAGCATTGGCTGGCGTGCCTTTGAGTGAAATTATACTAGTAATAAGATGTTAACCTACAATTATTTCAATTTCTATTATGAAACATTTGATGCCTGTTATATAGAGATTTCTCCAGCTAATACATCTAGAGATGCACTGACTGAGATAGTCTTGAGACAAGTGATTTTTTTTAACATTTCCAATTTTTTTCCAAGTGTATCAGCCTTCCACAATGATACTTCAGAACTAGGACATGCCATAGCCTTGCCATTTTGCTAGCAAGCAACTCATGAGGGCTGGGGCCAGGCCACTAAATCTGGGAGAGCTTTTCAAAACCTTGCAGATAGATCAAAGCAAAAAAGAAGTGGGCCAGCAAGCCAATTAAAACTGTTCCTGCATTGTATAGAATTTAAAATGAGTCAGTGTTACTTTAAAACAGCAATCCCAAGCAGTCAGTTATATTCATTCAATCAATCAATCTTTATTACGGTAATAATAATAATAATAATAATAATAATAATAATAATAATAATAATAATAATAGACAGAAAAAATATATTGTGACTGCTAATGGATTAACTGTGGGCAATTAAAGTTTGCTTAATTTTACATATTGCATAATAGAATTTGGAGAATTCTGCTATGTGGAAGGATTGTATGTAGAACAAGAATTCAGAGAAACTATTTCATACCGATTGCAAATAAAATATATCAGTATTTCCCAAATATTTTATTGTGGTATGATGTTATGAACTGAGTCTGTGAGTCCTTGTAGAAGGTGTAGTATAGCAGGGTTATATTGTTATATTATTGTTTATTATAGTTATAACAAGCAGCATGGTGGCCTAGAGGTGGAGCTTTTGCCTCACATTCAGTAGGCTGTGAGTATCATCCTAGGTAACAGCAGATAGTTCTCTCTCTGTGCGTATATGCTATGAACTCTGTGTAGGCATCAGGAAGAGCATCCAGTCAGTAAATGCTCAGCTCCATTCAGTCAAACTGAGTCCACCCAGATGCAAGGGATTACAGGGTCATTAAAATGTTATTAAAGTTATGACACAATGTAATAAAATATTTTAAAAACACATTATAGTTAATTTATATAGTTATTATCTCCAATGAGTCCAGTGCCTCCATTGCCTTCATGCTCCCATTGCAATTCACCTCTAGGCAAGTGAGATATGGCTGGCTCAAGGCTCTTTTAATTGTCAGGCAAGCAAAACCAACAGGCAGGGAAGAAAAGCATTAAAAAAACTGACAGAAGTATCATGATTGATTGATTGATTGATTGATTGATTGATTGATATGCTGCCCACCTCACTGATACAGAAAGTGTAGGCAGCTTACAATATTATAAAAAACATTAAAAAATGCTTAAAAATTAAAATTTGAAAAAATTGAATAGAGAAGTTAAAAGTTGATCGATAGTGATAAGGAGAGGAATTGAGGAATTGAACTACAGCAGGAGTTTCAACAAGTTGACTTGTGGGCAGTGAAGAGTGAGAGGTACAGTAGGAGAAGGCTTTGCTCACCATGAATGGGTGAGAGAAATAAAATCATCAGTTGGGATTATGGATATCATCCTTGCTTGGGGAATCCTCAGATTTAATGGTTCCAGCAGATAGTGATTCTGGAAATTGTACTGCCTATGATAATAGGCAGAAGGATAATGATGGGGAAAGCTAGGCCTGCTGAGTGATACAAGATGGGTAGCTGGAACAACACTGGCACTTGAGACTTTTTAGAGCTTCTTTCCAAAAAGTAATTCATCTAGACATGTTCTCCTTAATGTTCCGTATTTGTAGAGAAAATTAGAATACTGACTTTGTTCATTAACATTTCAAATCTCATTTAAATGTAAATTGTAATATTCTGTTTTTGTGCAAGACTGGGTAGTTAGTGTCATTCCTGAGTAATACGTAATTTGTTCCTCATTAGCTCTAAGAATAGATAAAGATGGAGATCAAGATAATGGATATGGTTAAAAATGGCTACATTGTCTAGATGAAGGATTTGAACAAGCATCCTCTGGATTTTCTCCCTTCAGATAGTACTATTGAAAAATTCCTACTAATTTATATTTCACATTTGTTATTAATTGATCCTCCTGCTGTTTCTTATAATAGCAGTGTGTGAGCAAAGAGAAATATTTTTTCCTGGTTGATTCATGAGGAGTTTTGTAGGCTTCATTTTATTTTCATTCCGACTAAAGGCATCCATAATCCACAACAGCGATTCAACTGCGGTTTGAAAAATGGGAGTCTTTAACAAGAATTGACTGACCATATATAGCATATTTGCATACCGAAAGGGGGAAAAAAAGGTAAAACTCAATCTCCATTTGGCATAAGACCCTGAAACCATTTAAACAGAACCTCTTTGATCCTTGCATGAAATAAAGTAGGATTTTTTTCCCATACTTTCAAAAAAGAAAACCTAATATCACTGGATATTAGGTTTATTAGGTTTTCTTTTTGAAGGTATGAAAAAAACAATCCTACCTTATTACTTTTATGCAGACGTTAATGTTTATATTTCCTCCCTATCTTGAGGAAGGATCCTGTGGGGCATTCTCATATTACAGTGTTAATATGATATTCAGAGACTGTATGGGTGACACAACCATTTATCACTGTAACTTAGGATAGAGGAAGATCTAAAGCAGACCCGGGTGTCATAGATCAGTAGGCTTTGAATGCAAGAATTCCGAATCAAGCAAGGAGCCCATGCATTGTAAGCAGACTCCCTACTTCAAGTCTTTCTTTTTAAGAAAAGAGAAACTCTAATGTTGGTAGGGGCAAGAAAATGACTTTGCTTTTTTCCTTATGCCTTTATAAGTCTTTTCAAAGAAAATTCCTGGAGAAAAGAGCTTCTCCCTTGCTATCCCTTTGTCTCTATCCCTCTCCCTCTCTTTCTCATGCACACACACACAATAAATATTTTATAAATGTTGATTTTGTTTTCTAAAAATAAATGGTCACAAACTAAAAAATGCAGGATCATCAATTAAAAATACTCAGGCTGAGTGACTTAAGAGCCAGCTTTTACACTGGCAATAGTACCAGGAGGATCATAATACAAGATAAATAATAACTACAGTACATTAAGTCATTAGATATGTGATCTAGAGTTTTGTTCTTAATTCAGGAATTGGTTAGATCAGTGGTTCTCAACTTTCTTAATGCCCCGACCCTTTAATACAGTTCCACATGTTGTGGTGACCCCCACTGGATGCCTTTCTCCAAAGTGGCACTGTCTTCGGTAGTTCCCCCTCCTCTCCCTCGCAGCACACACAGATGTTGGTCGTGGCTCCCTTTTCTCAATGCTGCTGCCCCCTGGTCTGTCTCCACGGTGGGGAGGGAGATGAGGAGGCAGGCAAAGGGATGGCGGACTTGGCTGTTTCCCAAGAAGTCCCCTCTGCTGCTTCAGCTGCCACTGGCATGGTGCCTTTACCTCCTCCTCCTGCTGCCTCCTCCTCTTCAGTTCGCTTTCAATTGTGTTGTGCCTGCCCGCAGTCCCTTATATTGAGCCTATATTGATAGAGGACTGGTGTCTCGGTTCCTAAGACCATCAGAAATATGTGTTTTCCGATGGTCTTAGGCGACCCCTGTGAAAGGGTCGTTCGACCCCCAAAGGGGTCCCGACCCACAGGTTGAGAACCACTGAATTAGACTGATATTCTCAGAGCTATCAGACACTGATACAACAAAGCAGGTTTGGAATAGTTTATCATGACTACTTCAACAGAGCAATGTGACTTCTGAAGTATATTTAAGGTTGCAACTATAACAAAGTTATAAATCAATCATCCCCTGATATGTGTTCTTTTTTTGGACATCTTAATACATCTGAAAAGCCAAAATGTAGTCCAGATAGTCCTTGACTCACAACAGTTCGTTTAGTGACTGTTCAATGTTACAACGGCATTTTAAAAAGTGACTTATGATCATTTTTCACATTTACGACCATTGTAGGATCCTCATGGTCAAGTGATCAAAATTCAGATGCTTGGCAACTGACTCATATTTATGATGAATTGCAGTGTCCCAGGTTTCTATGATCACCTTTTGCACCCTTCTGACAAGCAAAGTATCAGGGTTCCAATGTAAAAAGGGTTCCAATGTAAAAATACTCCGAGGCTCGAAGTTCCTCAAAGTTCCATTTTATTAGAGATGTCCTATTGGCACATCTGGGAAAATCTGAAAGCTTCCAGGTTTTCCCCACCCAAATGAAAATCCAAGTCCTACATGTCCATCACATGGTACAATCAATGCACCATCCCAACTGGAGATGCTTCCCAGTCACACCACTCCAGGTGCAGGGCAAGATGTCCTTGACCCCCAGAGAAAGGAATGTTATTATGACTATATATCTCCCCAGCTCCATACAATCGCCCCTCCCAGTTTCCCACAGCACTAAATGTGGCAGGCCTGAAGGTCCAATGCAAAAGATGGCTTCCAGGCCTGACACAAGGTCAACAGGGAAGCCAGATTCACTTTACAACTGAGTTACTAACTTAGCAACTGCAGTGCTTCCCTTAACAACTGTAGCAAGAAGGGAGATAAACTGGGACAAAATTCACTTAACAAATGTCTCACTTAGCAACATAAAGTTTGGACTCGATTGAGGTCATAAGCAAGGACTACCTGTATTGTCAATAGTAGCTATAAGTTTACATCTTGTTTGCCTCCAGCATAGGAGATTATTAATATTGTTCAAATTAAACATATTTTTTTAGTTTTCTTGGGAGAAAAGGAGAGGGAGAGAATGCTCAGGAAGAATAGTTTTCTAATGATCAGGCAGGAAATGCTGCTCTGTACCTGAAGGAAATAAGATGTCCACATGAGTTCAAAGCTGGGGTGGGAGGACATTAGGGACTGATATCAAGAGGTTATTCCAAAGGAATGAATGATGGCTAAGGCACAGAGACTGGAAAACGATAGAAAATGGACATGAAAATCAAACTCAGAGTGTGAATTCGCAGCTTCTTAATAAAACAGAACACAGCCATAGGTATTTGGACCACAGGACAACCTCCCACTATTTCAATAACTCAAACTGTTTCATTGAATTAGATATGAGTTGTAAAGTGGCTGCATACCTTGAAAACAGAGAAGCTATAGAAATGGAAGGAAAAGGGACCATTTCTTTCATTTGCAAGATTAATGAGAAAAAGTATTATTTCATGAGGCCTATTATATGCCATGTTGGAAATCAATCTTTTGAGTATAAGAACAGCCACAACCTATGGGCCTCTTTACAAAGAAAAATATTTCTTGATATTTTTTTTCAGAACAATGAACTTCTCATTAATAAAATTATTGGGACACAATTTTCTTTGCGAAGTAGAGAGCTGAACAATCAAAACCTATAGATCAGGGGTCTCCAACCATGGCAACTTTAAGCCTGGAGGATTTCAACTCTCAGAATTCTCCAGCCAGCTTTGCTTAAAGTCGCCAAGGTTGGAGACCCCTGCTATAGATGAGTGTTTGCATAAAGACTGCATGAAAGAAATAATAGTTCTCTAATATTTAATAGTTCAATGACTCTCACATAATTATTGAAAGGGAGGAGGTCCGTTCGATGCAAATAGATCTTTGCAATTGTTATGCAGCAGGGACATCCAGTGCTACAAAGCCAGACTAGTCACCACGGAACACTACCAAAATATGGTGTAATTTATGATGAAATATTGCACACTTTCTTTAGAACATGCCTCAACACTTCAGCCTCATAAGGATGCACGCTCCATATATAGATGCAAAGGCAATTTTCTTGCATGGGATTATATAATATGCAATATAACAGCCAGCAGAATATAAAAGAATGTGGAAAACAGACTTACATATCCAATTCAGTTTCATTTTAGAACAGAGGACAGTATATTACCAGTTCTTAATTGTAGACAGACTTACTGTAAATAACTCAGACTTCCTATCACCACATTATTTCCTAAATAAAGTTAGTGGGTTTTTTTTTTTCCATGCAAGCAGTGGTGGGTTGCTCCTGGTTCGGTTCGGTCCGGTTCTTGCAAACCGGTAGTAAAAGCAGCGGGAGGCTCTGCTCACCCGCCCAGACGTCATCATGGATGACCTGCGCATGCACAGAAGCATGCGCGTTGTGAACCGGTAGTAAAGGTAAGTAGAACCCACCCCTGGCAAGCACCAACCTCAAAAGTTTCTTATAAAAGTCTTACTCTTAATTTTACAATTTCTCATCCCATACATTCTTTCTACAAATTCATTACTACTTCTTATAGTAATGAGTCACTCATTATCTGTTGAATATCCAACAGGTAATGGGTGATTCATTACTATAAGAAGTAGAAATGAATTTGTGCTGACCAAATTCATCAACTCACAAAGTGTGCCAGAAGCATTGATCAGGGATGTGACAGAACAATGTCAAAGACTTACCAAGCCTACCGATAATTATTCCTTCTGGCAGGTAATTCATGTGGTGACAGCAATATTATCGTGTATTTTGAAGATCTAGGAAGGAAGCTCAAGAACATGAAGGCTAAGATGGGATTCTCATTCACCTTCCAGTCCATGAAAGAAAACTTTGAAGTAACAACTGCAGACAAAGATTCATTACTGTAGAAGGTAAAGGGAGAACTGCCATAGTAGATCCTATTAAAAACATTTACTGATAAATCAGAATGAACTTTGGCACATAAAGTTCATGGCCTTTATTTGGAATAAGAGGGGGGTTACTATAGTGACTCCTATTATTTAAACCATAAGAGTTGAAGGATACAATTTATTCAAAAGCAATTGAATAAATAGAAAAGCAATAGAAACAGAGAAGTAATTGCACTGTATGTTAGAAGTATCCACACCTGCTCAGAAATCAAAATGAATTAACTTAGAAATCCTGTAGAAGCATCTGGTTTACAATAAATGGAAGAATGAATAAAAAATAAGCTTGTTGTCTGCTATTGCCAGACTAAAAATGTGAACAAGGTTTTCCAAAAGCAAAATGCAGATATTTCAAAGAGGAATGAAGTATTGAGCAGCTGATCTAATACAACAATATGCATGTGGTGACATCATAATGCAAATTCTCTTTTCGTATTTGCATCCTGATATTAGATGCAATTATTTAAGTCAAAGGTTTCTGCTTATAAAGTTTGTGATTTTAAAGAGAACTGAGGATGAGTATAGGTAAACATATATTTTACACAAGCTTAATAAACTCAGTATGGTTTTGAAAACCAACTGTGATGTCCAGGAATATGCAAAAACAAAGAAAACAGAGAGGGGTGGAGGGAGGGAGGGCAGAGGGAGAGCGGGAGAGAGAGAATATCTAGGGACAAATCTTCAAGGAAGTGTATATATAGTAGGTTCGAATTGTAATACCAACTGGAATTAGTAAAACAAATACTAAAGATTAGTATGAGCTGAAGTTCACAAATATTGTTAAGAGCAACAACAAGGGCTTCTTTATTTTCAAAATAAAAAGAAGAGAAAGAATCAGTATATCAGCTGCTCAGTCAAGGTGTCAACGCTATAACAGGTAACAGGTAATAAAGAAAAGATGAAATTATATAATTGTTATTTCTCCTTTCTCCAACAAGTGGGCATGTATTTCAAGCAATATAGAAAAAGTAGATGAAAGGAGCAGGATAGAAAAATAAATTTCAAAATGATATTTTGAAAGGATAGAGAAATAAGTTGAAAAAAAAAATTTAACAATGAGAAATTGAGGTTACCCGTTTAGAAAGGCAAAATCACAAGTAAAGTATCTGCTTTGACAAACATTTCTGAAAAAAATGTTTAATTAGTTAATTAAGAACTAAATATTCATTAGCCTTATGGCAAAGCAATAGTTAATAATATTTTAGGCTGCAATTAACAGAACAATGTATAAATCACAGGTAACAATTCAACTACATTCTTCAAGTCTATAGTCTTGGGAAGACCTCAGACATTGCATTTTATGAAGATTTCAAATGAACTGGAATATGTTGACTAGTTGAGTACAGTAGGTTTAACCTTCAGAACAGGTAATCAAGAGGATATATGGTAGCACTTTTCAGATGATTCAAAGATTGTCACACAAAGAAATGTCAAGATTCGTTCTATTTCTTTCCAGATTTCAGGACATGAAACAATGGTAATAATTTACAGGAAGGCAAATTATGGTACAACTTTTAAAACGTTTTGTAACAGTGGAACGAGACAATTGATGGATTCCCTTTTGTTGAATGTGCTGAGGCATAGATTGGATAACTTTCTGTTACAAATGCTTTAATTTGTCACTGTTCCTATCACCCATCTCCTTCCACTTATGACTGTATGACTGTAACCTTGTTGCTGGTATCCTTAAGATTTACATTGACTGTTTCCTAATATGATTC
>JANHFM010003682.1:315549-327212 GCA_032468115.1 Grayia smithii
CCCGCCAGCCAACATTGTTTAGCTGACAGAACCCGGAGGAGACCGACCCTGTGGGATCTTACCAGTCGCAGGGAGATGCAGGGTAGGAGACGGTTTTGAAAATAGCCTGGTCCTAAGTCATGTAGGGCTTTATAGGTAATAATCAACACCTTGAATTGCACCCGGAGACTGATAGGGAGCCCATGCAGCTTGCGGAGAATTGGTGTAATGTGGGTGTACTTAGGAACACCCACAATAGCTCGCGTGACTGCATTTTGGACCAATTGAAGTCTCCGAACACTCTTCAAGGGTAGCCCCATGTAGAGCGTGTTGCAATAGTCCAATCATGAGGTGACAAGGGCATGAGTGACTGTGAGGAGAGCCTCCCAATCCAAGTAGGGTCGCAGTTGGTAAATTAGGTGAACCTGTTTGCTTAATGACCATGGCATTCACTTAAGAACTGCCGCAAAAAGTTCATAAAATCAGGTATGGTCATCCACTTAATAACTACTATGACTTACAACTGTAATTCTAGGCTAATTATAGTTGTAAGTCAGCTATATTATTACTGTGGTGAGCTGCCCACAAACTAGTGGTGGGTTGCTCCTGGTTCTGTCCAGTTCTTGTGAACCACAGTAAGAGCAGCGGGAGGCTCTGCCCACCTGCCCGGATGTCATCATAGACGTTCTGAGCATGCGCAGAAGTGCACGCATGTGCAGAAACACACACACACAACCAAAGCAAGCATGCGCATGCATTCCCGTTGCGAACCGGTAGTAAAGGTAAGTAGAACCCACCCCTGCCACAAACATCTGAAAACATCTTAGGAGGAAGAGTCTGGCTCCGTTCCTTCAGGTCTTTGAGAGACCAGCTTTAAATGTGCCTCGATTTTTATTCAGATGAATTCATGTTTTGTTTGGTTCAAACACCAACAGCATGCAACTTTGACAACAGTGGTTGAATAATACTTTATAGAGATATAAAATCATGTATTTCATCATTTTATATTTTTCTCATTGCATTTTTCATTTATTAAATTTGCAGAAAGTTCCTTTGTCTGATTTGAAACTGCTGATCAAAATAACAAAACATTCTTCAGTTGACCCCATCTGTTTATGGAATCACTGTAGAAAAGCAGTATAGATAACATAAAAGAAATATAATAAATAAATATTGAGGAAACCGTGTACCTTATTTATTACAATGAAAATTTAAAACCAACACCATTTTTATTCCTGAAATAAAAACCTTCCATGTTGAAGAAACATCAGGGGTAAAGCAGGGTTTATATATAATGAGAATTGACATGGAATTATGCCATAGACATACTATTTGCACACTGAATTCTCAGGCAGCACTCCAAGACACAACACCCTAATAGAAACTAGCAGTGAAAACAACTGTAGAGCCCACTTTTAACAAGGTGGATAAACTTTGCCGTATTAATCTTCCACAATGATCCAGCATGATGAGACAGTCCGCAGAGTCAACTCTAGGTTTTACATGCAGAATTTGCTTCCAGTCTCTCCTACTTTAATTTCAGTTAGCCTTACAGAAGGATGCACGATTGTTAATGGCTGCATACAAAACTACACTTTATCAATAAGTCCTTCAGATTTAGGTCTACCAAAAAGTGTTTTGTTCTTGGATCTACTAAATTGTACATACATCCCCTTGAAGACAAGAGAGTCATTTTGTGATCATTCCACACTGATTTCTACTGAGGCTTGAAGAGTATCGATGCAGTACCAACAATTCACTCTCCACAACCGTCCAGATGTCCAATATGAGTTTGGTGAGTCTGCAGCTTTTTTGTAACCATCATATTTCATCCAAGATTAATTCACATTACTTAGAAGCAAAGCCAGGTTTACCATCAAGTAAACTATCACCTTTCAGTTAGCCTTCCTCTGAAATCTGCTTCTGTAACAAGTTTTTTTGCATACATACATTCCTCATGTAGAACTACAAAAACAAAATGTATGACATCATTCAGGGATAATTGTGCAGACACAAAATGGATGAGACCATTGAGATTATGAGGCATCAACTGGAATGTTTGTTTACAGTGACATATAGCTGCAATTGTACTGTATAGATATCAGAGTAAATAGTAATAATGTGCCAAAACTGTGCCAAGGTTTTGAAAGTATTCATTCATTCTTTTTTTTTTAAAGGCTTCTGATTCTCTATTGTAGATGAGGGCAATTAAAAATTCTTTTCAGCCTTTTTGAGTTGAATGTATTATTGTGGGCAGCAATTGTGTTTATTTATTTATTTATTTATTTAAAAGATTTATATGGCCGCCCATCTTAAAACAACTCCGGGTGGCTCACAACAACAGTAAACCAATAACTATAAAACAGCCATAAAACAGTAAAGCGATAAAACAATATTTCTTCATAACTGTGCAAGCTCCCTGTCTCCTTAGGCTTTTTGATCTAAGAAAAAAATTAAAACGTTGGAGGAGACAACAACACAACAGCTTTTTAAGTAGTTTATCAAAGAGCCTGTCAAGAACTTTCTTGAAGTTGAAGTGTCCTGCTCCAATTAAAAGCAAACAAACAAATATAGGGCATCTCGCAGTCTAAGCTTAGAGTCAACCTTTGCAAAACCAAATAACTTTGGATTCAAGAATTTCCTGTTCCAAAGATTTGGCATCTTAATGATGAATACGGGAATGAGAATAACCCCACTGAGAATGGGGCTATTCCCCAGGAGGAAGCCATGCATAATATGGGGGTCCTCCTGGACTCCACAGCTCTTACTTAAGTAGGAAGTGGCAACTGTAACTAAGAGGGCCTTATTTCATGCACTAATTGTGACCATGGATGGAGTGATTTCTCTCAGTACCTCACATGTTAGCCATCTCCTATTTGCACTGCTGCAAATATTCTGTACCTGAGGCTGCCTTGAAGATCACAATGCTAGTCCAAAATTCAGCAGCACAGGTAATTTTGATGTTCTTCTGTTAATTTATATAAGGTCATTATTTCATGAGCTGTATAGCTGCCAGTTGCTTCTTGGTACAATTCACAATTGCAATAGCATTTAGACTTATATACCACTTTATAGTGCTTTACAGCCCTCTCTAAGCGGTTTACAGAGTCAGCATATTGCCCCTAAAATTTGGGTCCCCATTTTACCCGCCTCGGAAGGATGAAAAGCTGAGTCAACCTTGAGCCTGGTGAGTTTAATAGATCAGTTTAATAGATGAATAACTAAATAAATAAAAAGGAAAAATTAATTCTGTGTCAAAAACCACCACAGCCCCCCAGTCCTTGATATATGTGGTCGAAGAAAAATGCACAAACGGTCTTTGTTTTTTGCAAGCACCCCAAGTAAAAGTAGAAAAATAAGAAAAGGAAAGTCAGTACTTCATTCATTTGGAAGCCATTGAGACCTGAAAGCTCTGGCTGACTTAACTATCAAGATCAGCATCATATAAAAAGCAACCCCATTAAAAACAGTGAACCAATCCATAATATAAATGCAACTGGCAATTTCAAAATCATAAACAAAAACAAATTCAAGATCACGCACCCACTAAATTCCAGCTTACTTCCCTTTTGTGTTAAATGTAATTCCTGGTTTTAACTGCTCTCCTGAAACCCAGAATGGAAGGAGCAGGCCAGATTTCCATGGGAAAGGAATTCCAAAATACAGAGACAATGTATGTCAAGTGATAATCTTCCATAGGTAGGTTAGGTGAGAGTTTGTCCAATTCAATCTGATCGGATGGGTGAATGAATACGGGAAATGGTAGCCTCTGGAGTCAGGAAAAGTCTTAAAGGTGACAACCAGAATCCTGAATTGCATCCAAAAGCTGACTGGCAACCCATGCAGCACCTGAAGTAGTATGGTCACCCCAATTATATTGGGGTGCACCCAACACTGCCCAGGTTGCCACATTTGATACTAGTTGTAGCCTATATATGCTTCCCAAAGAGACCCTCACATAGACCAATCTAAGTGGGAAGTGACTAGGACCATGATGGCAAACCTATGGCACATGTGTCCAAAGTGCACATGAAGCCATATTGCCCAGCATATGTGGCCTTGCCTGTTTGTCTTGTGGGTTTCTGACATGTATGCACGTGTGGTGATCAGCTGTCCTTTGCGCGTGCAGCAGTGCCAAAAACCAATGTGCACATACACGCTGGCCAGCTGGTTGTTGGGTATGCATGCACTACAGAACCCTGAAGTTTGGCTTTTCTGGAGCGTGATCCCTTTGCGCCTGGGGCAGTGCCAAAAACTGGCCTGAGCATGCATGCTGGCCAGCTGATCGTTAGGCATGCATGTGCCAGAAGTTTGGCTTTTCTGGAGCACGGTCCCAACAAGTGCTCGCATACATGCCCGATGTTTCCACACAAACTCTTTGGCATTCAGTGCCGAAAAGGTTTGCCATCACTGGACTAAGACATGAGTGATTGTGAGCAGACTCTCTAACTTTAGATAGTCAAATGAACAAAAGAACTTCAGAGGAGTATATATAGCATTTATGCATCTTCCATAAAATGCTATAGGAACATCAGGGACAGCTTAAGATGAAACAAAAATACAAGAACTGAGCTTGTTTTACCCAAGTAAGTTACTGGAACAAGTAAATTACCAGAAACTATCAAGATACTGTATTGAAAGCAAAACTGGACCAATGCCCAGAAATTAAAGCATAACATTCTGATAGTGCAGCTAACTGCTCCCTGTTACTCTGTGATTCAATATTTACCTGGATAAGCCTTGCTTTTCATAGATTTCCAACTTAATTAAAGGTTTAGGAGCAATTCAATTTTATTCCTTTGTTTTCCTGCTGAGTCCCAATCCAGAGCTCCCTCCCTTATCTCCAGTCTCTGGTTTCTCTTTTCCAGCTATTTCTTCCAGTGATCTTTTGCTAATCTCTCACATATCTTCCCTTTTAATTATGTAAACTACACTGAGTCGTTTTGGGGTTGACTGGCTTCTAAATCTAAGAAATTAAGAAATCTCACAGGAAAGCTTTTCAAACAGAAAAGTTAGGAGCTGGGGGAAAAAACTCCTTTTGGACGTGTTCTCCCTTCTTAAGGCTAGTCCAAAATAGTTAAACTTTTGTTCCCTACAATCAAAATGAAGGGTCCTTGGGATATTTCCCTGGTTTCTGTATTAATTTGCTGTCTGAAATGGACATGATTGCATTGAATTTGGAGGCGAGACCTGCTTGCTGCCAGCTTTGTCTATGGTAGCAGATTCAGGGGAGTTATTCATGTATGGATTTGCAGGGTTACCTAATTGTCAAATGACTCGAGACAGTGTACAAGATGAGTTAAAACCACACTGAAATAATATGGGGGGGGGGGGAGAGAAAAAAGATCATACAGGGAGTACAAAATTAAAATGGTCATACCAGTGAGTTCACAACACTCCATGGCTCAGAAATGTATCTTTATAACCTTCCAAAAATACAGCTTGGTTGGAATCATATGGATCTCAAGGGCAATGCTGCTGTACCAGAGGACAGAAGGGGGTGACAGGGAAAACACAATTCCAGGATCCCATAAAGTGATATTCTTTCAGGGCATGCTGATCCTAATGAATGCTAATCAATATTATGGAACAGGCAGAGACAATTGGAGTGGGATGGTCCCAAAAATAAACAGGCCTTAAACCAAAAAGGACTTTAAAGATGGCTATCAAAAGCTTGAATTTAACCAAGAAGCTAACGGGCAAGCAGTGTAGCTCACACAGTAGTGGTGTTTCAAGTGGTGTTTGAAATAACTACTCATGCCACCACATGCTGGACCAGATGTAGCTTCTGAGAGATATACTAGAGTAGCCTCGTGCAGAGCACATTGCAATGGTACAGATATGAGAGATGAATGAGGTATGAGTGACTCAGTCTCCTGATTCAGAAAAGGGTGCAGTTGCTGCAGAAGATAACATTTTTAAAAGGCTCTTCTAGCCACAACTGTCATCTGCTCTTCAAGCAGGGACCATAAATCTTGGGAGGACCCCCAAAAGGCACACCAACATGGTCAAGTGGTACCCTATCCAGAACCAAAGTGAGATGATATCTATGAGTGCCTTGTCCATTCAATACATAAGTGAACAACTTCAATTCCATCTGATTCAATTCACAGTTCCAAACCAGGTTTCCAATTCACAAATCAGTTCTGATTTGGGGTGATAGGGTGAGCCAATAAAGTCTTTTAAATCAAAGCACTTGTTCAAAGTTCTGAAAAGTCCAACTTTAGAACTCCTGTTAGCCCTCCAATAATTAGGATAGAAGCAGAAATCTCCTTAGATGGGGGGAGGAGGAGGAGGAGGGGGGAGGAGGAGGAGGAGGAGGAGGAGGAGGTGGTGGAGGAAAGGCAATTTCTGTTCTACCAGATTAGGGGAAAAAAGGTTAAGAATTCAAAAGAAAATCTTAGCACAGAACTAAAATGACTTTTTGGTCTGCACATACGACCATCATAGGACCAGGTGTGTGTCCCCTGTAGCTTGCCTGTGCCAAATCAACTCAGAAATGCCAAGGGATACATTAAAGTTATACTGCTCAAACCGAATTTACTCAAAACTAAAATAGATTTTGTGGCTGTATGTTGTGCTCTCTGGTGCTTGATTGTGGTATATTAGTGTCAGAACTTGTGAGCTAGATAACCGGGGTAGCTCAGCTGTAGCTTTTAGGAAAATCAAACAGCAGAGCCATTTGTGAGAAAGAGAGAGAGGGAGTCTGCATTTGGGTTGTACATCACTTTGTTATATGAACATAACATTTTTAAGAATGGCAAAATGCCAAGGAATTGGTTTTTATTAAAACTCCGGATAATTGCCTAATGCTGGCATTTGTTTCATGATTCCACAGATTGATAGTCTTGTCACTGTTTTAAAGTCAGGGTTGTATCAGGCTTGCAGTCTACCTAAAGTGTTTGATGCATGAACATTCACAGCTTTTATTCGGCATTTGGACTGGCTTGATTTTTGCCTTTTGCAGTAGACTACCAAATGTCCCCAAGTCACTTAAAAAATATTGAATTACAACTCCATGTGCTGCAATTAAGTCCTTCTATTCTCAACTGCACCAAAATAATGTCTATTTTTCTCTATTTTTTCCCCTCTCAATTGCTTGATATGAGAAGGAAGCCAGTACTAGTGCTCAGAAGTTAATTTTCACCCTTATTGCCTCTTACTTATGCAGTTAATACAAACACTCATTTTGTTCCCTTGAATGACATTCTTCCTTGTTCCAAGACAGACAAATGGATACGTATGTAGGAGCACATACACACACACACACACACACACACACACACACACATACTGAACACTGCAGATGAAATTGGGCATCAGAGATAAAGTCTGGATTTCTTAACTCTCGTCCCTGATTGCCCTGTGGTTGAAGAGAAGTGGCCAATTTGAAGTATGAATACAGGCGGGGGCTACATAAATCATGGACTGTATTCAGTGTATGGAAAAGAAGAATCATTTGGAAAGGGTAAAAATGCAATCATCTGCTTTTTACAGTGGGAGGAAAATGCTGCTATAGATTGGAATACGAATATATATATATATATATATATATATATATTAGTGTGCCTTGGATTTCCTTGTTCTTTTTTTTAATTGGGCTGGAAGGGGTTACTTCATTATGCAGCAAATTAGAAAATTCATAATTTATCATTGCACCCAGTCGAAATGCCACCCAACTGAGTCGCACCCCTGTGAAAACCATCACATAGTAACAAACTGTCAAAGTCTGCTGCAGCCGACGGGCAAAATTAATATGCAAATGTATGCAAGAAATTAAAAAGCAGAATTACCCAGGCAAATGAGGTAGCTATACTTGAATTGTTAGAATTATGAATAATTACTGCGAATTTTCTGCTCCTAATATAACTTGTTTTTTGATAAACAAAGACTTAATTATCGAGATGCGCTGGAGAATTTCCGTGGCACTCATTAATCTTGCAAAAAAAGAAAAAAAAGAAAAAGAAAAAACAACAAGTCCCTGGTGCCCAAACTGTAATGAAGAGCGCGTGCCCTGAATCTTCAGAAAGATCAGAGGCACCAAGACGCCAGGACTAGGGGGGAAATAGACAGTGCCAATGTCCCCTCCTGTACCCTGGAGTGTCATAATATCTTCTACCAACTATCAAAGGGACTTATTTATGCCAGCAACCGATCCATAAGTCCAATTAAGCAGGGGTGAAATGATCGGTTGATGTGCTAGGAAAATGCCATCTAGTGGTGGCTCTATTTGATCCCAGGGATACCAACTTGACAAAGGGGGGGGGGGGGAGGCTGCAGTATGCAGCTAATGGATGCTGCATGACAGACCATAATACCCAAGAGGGACAATCTTTTAGGGTCCGTCTCAATGGTCCTCCATTAATCTTGGTTCTGCAGTGCTCTGGTGTCCATGGGAACAAGGGCATTATCATAAGCACTGATTTTAACATTTCCCATTAGGGAACGCAGTGCAGGCAGGAGAAGCTTGGGGTGGTAAAGCTGGAAAGAGAAAGAGCATTATTATCTTGCATTATACGAAAGCCAGCTTCACCCTAGAATCAGTGATATATATACATTTCTTCTTTGCTCCACCTCCACCCCTCCAAAATATCACTCAGAAGAACAACAAATGAGCATATCCTGCTAAGTGTGTCACAGAGGGGGCTGATTGTTCATTTCCTCTGTGTGTGTTTTTTTAACAGAGAGAGCAACTGCCTGGCCTTTGAGGATTGTGATAATTCACCACAAGAAAGCAAACAGGAAAATAACCCCATGTACTCTCTCTGTACAGACCAAATCAAACCTGCTGTGAGCTTATTATTACTTAAAAACTGGCATTTAAGTCAAAATGACGGACGCACTGTCATTATCCCTATTTGCTTCCATGATAAAGCCGAGCAGATGAGAAGGCAAAATTGCAAAAACATCTTCTAGTGCTTCAGAGGTTACTTCAAGGAGCTCGAGGCAACCTATGTTTTCCAACGCATCCTCTCTGAATTCAAGCCTCCAAATTTCCTGATGCCTTGACAGGACCATTTGGCCGCACAGACAAATTGTCATCTTTTAAATCAGGGAATTAGTCTCTCCTTCCTTCTTCCTCATTTTAGACACGAGACTCTGCAATTTTTTCTCTCCCACCCACCTCCCGCCTTCACTAAGCCTCCCAATATATATATACTTGCTTAGAAATTCAGGAAACCTTGGTCCTTCTGCCTCTTCTTACTTAGGAAAATGTGGGAGATGAGCAGCAGATAAATTTGATAAATAAATAAAAGGAATAAATGAGGGTGGGACAGGGAAGGTAGAAGCTATAGGCAGAGAGCTGTCTTTTTCAGATTTCTCTTTCCCAGATTTTAATACGGAAGAGAGTTGGATTTGCTCTCCCTTCCAAAACCTTATTCAGTGCAGGATTACTCAGAAGTAAGTTCCACCGAGTTCAATAGCACAGCATTCACTTTCTGCAAGATTAATTCATGCCACGGGCATTGCATGATAAGCCGAGACAAATGTTTTTCGTGAGCTCTTAAGAACGATTGGGGAAGCTCATCTAATGATTGCATTTGTTTCTTTAAAAAATACTGTTCGGAGAATTCAGAAAATGCGTCTCCATTTCCATTTTTATTTCTAAGGGATAAAATATACAAGATCACATTTCTCAGCCAAAGCACTGTCTCGTGACACAGGGGTGGGGAAGAGTATGGAAATGGGTAAGAAAAGTAAGATTTTTGTTTGGTTGGTTGGTTTCTCTCTTTTAATAAGACCTTAACAAAACATTCACAAATGGGACAGAAATAAATTGTGATATATTTATAAAAAAATTGAATTGAGTGAGCAGAGGGAGGAGGGGATGAAACTCCATTGAAACACTGAGCTTTTAATGCTTAGCTCTTAGACTGGCTGGAATCCTAATTTATTCAACTATATTTGCAGTGCCGAAATCAAGCTATTTTTTTTTAAGGAAAAAATAAGGCTTTCCATCTTAATAACTACTTGCAGAAAGCATACTGTGGTCTGCTCTATGCTGAGAACAGCTGTATCTGTTGCCTTGTGCCAGGGCAGATAGATAAGAATTTTGCTGGGTTCATTTTTTTTAACAAGAACCTGGCAACATTTTAAAATATCTTCATAAATGGGGCAGAAAGAAATTAAGATAAGATCTTAAAACTTTGAAAGCAAAATTGACAGATGCATTTGATCTCTAGATAGGGGTCTTTTTCTAAAACAATACATATATTCATGTACTTCATTAGTTAAATCAATCACTTGGGTGGATTTTTTTTTAATGTTGTGTATTGGCAACTTTGCATTCTGCTCTTCAATCCCAAAGAGTTTCTCGAGCAGCTAACTGTTAAAAAGAAAATAGCAAATCATAAATAATACTAGTATGCACTCCATATTTCTTCTGTCAGTGAAAAGAGCAGAACATAATAGAGTACATGTCAAAACCACTTGGGTGGTTTATTAATCTCATCAGATTTTGCAATACATTCCTTCTTTGGGTACATTACCCCCTTCAAAAACAACAACACTTTTAATAGCATATATTACTTTAAAAATAATTGTTTGGTACAGTAAAGGTGACACAAATAATTAAAATCTATGACAATCTATGCATAACCTGTGATTTAAAATATTTTCTTTCAACTACTGCACTGAAGAATACGGAAGTGCAAAACTTCAAAAGGGGGCATCAGTTTGATGATGCTTTGATCAAATCATTCATTCAAGCAGATTTTGCACTGAAACGGATACTCTTGCTTGGAAGTACCACCCCAAATCAGGTGGCTTTGAAGCACTTCGTAATCTTTGAAGCATCTTGCAGATTTGAAGGATTTATATTGCTTCTGGAGTTGCTTCGGACAATATATAATGCTGCAACTTAGATTTCATATAAAAGGATGCAGGGTGAGAGGTGTTGATTGACACGAATACCCAGCTAATCAGTTTAATTCTCATTAAATGTTTTTTTTTTTCCTAGCAGAGTTCTTTTAGAGTGACAAGGCTAACCTTGCTTTCAGTTACCTTCATCTTCTCAGTTTGAAACCTCTTAAATCTACTGCTGCAAACTTTAACCTTGCTCTCTCTTAAGCTAATGGGATCTTACATGTTTGTGATGTTTGTTCAACATATCTAGGAGCTCAGCTGAGCACTCAGCATTGAATATGGGCTTCAGGCTGACCTTACCTATTTTTTAAAAAAATGTGCATTGATTTTTTAAATGAAATCAAAAAGAAGGAAAAAAGAGAGAACGAAAAGAAGAGAGAAGGAAAAAAGGAGATATATATATATTTTTTAATGGAAAAGAGGTTTACAGACATCATAACATTTGCAGTTAGAGCTTCAAAATAGCCGACATCTTTGTCTGTGGCTTGGCTCTATTAGTAGCACTGTATCTCACAATGCCATTCTGCTGCTCCTCTTCCTGCTACTCTGCCAGCTTGCTAACATCAAATGTTGCCAGTTAAGTCACAACTCTCACAGAATGTGGGTCCTGCCAGTCGTGAAGGGTTCTTTTGTAGGAAGGGCCAGTGCCAAACAGCTATGCCAATATCTCTGGCCTCTTAGAAATATTAATGATCAGAGGCAAAAAATATATCCATAATTGGTGGCCATTTGTTAGCGTCCAGGGCAGGGGTGAAATCTAAATTTTGTTACTACCAGTTCTGTGGGCGTGGCTTGGTGGGCGTGGCAGGGGAAGGATA
>JANHFM010003682.1:368005-378047 GCA_032468115.1 Grayia smithii
AATTCTTTATTGGCCAAGTGTGATTGGACACACATGGAATTTGTCTTGGTGCATACTCTCTCGGTGTACATAAGAAATTGTCCTAGCCAACACAACTGAATTAGTAATTCTATCTTGATGAACCTTTGTAATGAACCATCATTTTGAAATATTTCATATACTTTTGGTCCTTCAGATATTTCTTGACTTTTCTTGGAGTAATTGGACTTGACATTCAGAGAGCTAAAGGATCCACTTCCTCTTCTTTTAAAAGAATTGAGATTCAGAACAGCAGGCAAAGTAAGATCCGTGTGTGGAACAACTTTATACATAGATCAGCTTTATTTCCCACTGAACTAAATCCAAACAAAAAGGTAATGGTACAGAGGTATATGTGTGTGACTAAAGCCTTCAATTAGAAGTGGTATTCATTACCTACATGTTGGCATTATATACTTTCCTTCTCACCTTAAAAATAGCAAGACAATTTATAAACTAACCAATACAAGATTACAATTCCTTTAGATGGATGTTTTTGCTAATAATTTTGATTACATAGATAAACTAGAGGAAATACTTTGATTTTAGCTAGGATCTCATGTACGGTTATTGAATTTCCTAAAATAACATGCAATTTTATATTCAAAGTGGCTTTTTCCCAAATGAACATAGATAAAATTGCAGCCCTGGTTTGGTGATTCTTTGAACATTTTCAAAGCAACATGGAACACGTTCTTTTTGAAAACACCACTGAAGGCTGCCATTGCTACTGTTGCAAACATAACTGCTAACTACCATATATTGGCTTTTTGCTTTAATAGCCTTTTAACCAACTTTCTTAATGGACTGAATACAATTTAGACATAGAACTTGGCTAAAACGTAGCTTCAATTGGCTATTAAAATTTAAGAGCCAACTTAGCTAATTACAAAAAATAAGAGGAAGAGAGAGAGCGCTCTGGTGATAATGCTAAGCAGAGTAAGTAATAGCAAATGACAGTCTGTCTAGTCTTATTCTCAAGAGGAGATAAAACTTTTAACTGAGAAGTCAACCAGACAATACACAACCTTCTCCCTCACCACCCACCCTCCACCAGTTCTAATTGTATTAATGGTGTTATGGCATGTCAAATCTGACAGCTCATTCAAACTTGAATTTTAGCATATCACTTAAAATAGCAAACTGAATATGAATTTATAAATACAAACACTGAATTGTACGTGTGTAGTCTGTATATATGCAAAGTTACTGTTTATATGATGCCATATAGCTGTACTTATCTCACTGTTTTAATAATCGTTAAGAATCAATACAAATAAAGAAAATACAATTATAAAGCAAGCAGGTTTGCACATGGTTAAAAAAAAAACCTATGCTTACAATTAAATTGGATTCTCCCTGCAGATATTTTAGATTAGAGGGTAGGAAAGTAAACAAGGATCTGCTGAATGTTTGCCACTAAAAAAACTGTTGAACGATTCATTATCAATACTCTCATTACACCATCAGTTGAAGAGCAAACTAGCTCTCCCGTGAAAATGTCTTATGTATGGTGACCACTATGAAAAGGGACAAGGGGAAAAAAATCCCAAGTATGTGGCGTTGTCTTTAATATTCCCTGACTCAAGTGTCTCCCTGCTGTGCCTGTAAATGTCAGTCCGGTTTTTTCATGGCTGCGTGCACAGATTAGAAACAGCAGGAGAGCTTGGGAATATGACTACAATACCGGTAAGGACTCTCGTCTTCATGGCAGTGCTCAAGTAATTCTTGGAATGCAGGACCCTGCTGTTTTCTAATATTTACACACAACTGGAGTCATCAAGAGCAGTAAATGCAGGCTATAAGGGAAGCTTACTTTCTTTGTGTAAGGGACTTTGCATTCAAATCAGGACTCCCAAGAGCTGCCACCCACCCCTTCTCCACCCCGCCCTCAAAAATGCAGGTTACTGCAATATTTTTAACATTGTCAAACGCTTTTCCATTCTCTCCTTGCTTCTTTAAAGCATCACAACTCCTATGAAACAGACTTGTTTGTTCTCGAAGCTTCTCTGTGGATAGACAAACTTCCTGGTCTTTATCTTCAAAATGACATTTCCTGCCTGGATCTATCTTCTATCCCAACATTCCATTTCTTATGATTTCCATTCATCCAGTTGTAATATATTTTCCCATCCAATGGTCTTGTTCCTTGAAGTGATTTAGAGATTTATCCCTTGCTAATACATATGTTTAGAAGTATCTCTATTTCTCTTCTACCAGCCCACTGCTCAAATCTCATTTTCAAGGACGCATTGGGAAAATTGATACCATATTCCAATTAAGCCAAAATATGTATCTTTGAACTAACAGTACATTCTTCCTGTTCCTCTGCCTCCATTCAATTTTTATCTGATTGTTCCTTTTTATTACTTTTTTAGACAATAAAATTGTAAGTATAGATTTGAGCCAGACTGCGATTACACACACATGCACACCAGCGGTGAAATCCGACCGGATCTATCCGGTTCACATGACCCAATAGGGCTGGCAGGAGGCTCCGCCCACCCGCCAGGACGTCATTGTGTTCCCTTTTTGACCCTCTGCGCATGCACAGAAGAGGTGCGCGCAAGCTCACATTTCCGATCCGGTAACAAAGGTAAGTGCATTTTACCTCTGATGCACACATATGCGACCAACAATTTATAATTAAATTTTCAAAATTTATTTTACACAGACATTATTTCCTTTTTATTCAAGTTTATACAAAATAGCTGAATGCAAGAATGTGCAAAGAAAAACACTCTGAAACTTTTGTAAAATTATACTAAACAGTACATTCTACAAATAAGATTTAAAACCTTTTTCAAGCTAGCACTATATGGCAAGTTTAGATGTATGTTTAAACAAAGATACAAAAGAGGAAAAAGCTAAGTGCTACTGTAATAAGGTAAAATTAAAAGAAGAAAAAACCTCAGTGCAAGTAGGAAACTCATTCTGGGCTTTTTAACTTCTGAACTCTCTTCCTTGGTTTCAAGTTTGTCTTGGGTTTGGGCGAGATCTTCTGTAATTTGGGTTTGGTGGCTCCAATCTCTATAGTTATTATGAATAAAGACAATTTCATTATTAAAAAGACAGTTCACATAAATTCTGAATTTAATCAAATACTTTTTACTTACTAATACTTTACAATCCACATCAAATTCAGGATATTATTAATTCTAAAAATGGCATTTCTAGCTACACAAATTATATTTGATTGGTACACATGAGTTTCTCCATTCCTTCTTGTACCAATTGGTTTATTCGTATCCAACCACATAAATACCTTTGGTTTTTCTCCAGAATTATTTTTAAATTTAAGTAACACAAATGAAAAATTTAAAACTGGGCTTTACACGTCTTTGCCTAAAGAAATTTGCTGAAACTATTACAAAATAAAATTGCCTATGGGTATACACTTAATAAAACTAAAACTGAATGCAAACATTATTTGGTGTAAGTTACAATGCCATCCTCCTGAGAGACACTCATGAGTGTAGAGTTCCAGCAAATGGCATCATCCATTAGAAAGGGCCAATTTCTTAATATCCCATATAATATGTGCTTCTGCCCACATTCCCAGGAAATTATACAAGATTTTATACAATATTTATTCTACTGTACTATTTCTGCTTCAGCATGCAGAAAATTTTTGGAGCCCCTCTTGATAAAAACATCATTTTGGCTTGATTTACATCAAATTGAATATTTAATGAATTTAGACAAGGAGCTATCACTAAGGCTAGCAAGCTTTATACAGGGTGCTGCTAAACAGAGATGATTTTATTAAAAGTTCCCAATATTTCTCCATTTTATCTGCTATAATAAAATGTTAATATTCTTACTGATTTTTGCACATTATAATGTATATTATTAAAGTATGGATACTTTTATGTAGGTTTTAACTTATTTGGTATGGCTGGCTATCCAAAATATAAACATACTGAATTGAATTGAATATTTGATTGGAACAAGGAACTGGCAACCCATCTAGAGTAAATATCTAGCCAACTTTCTCTGGCTCCAGCAAAATAAATTTCCTGAAGGGACAAAAAATATCAAGGAAAAAATGATTTTGAAGACAGAAGCAATAGTGGAGTTGCTTGTTCTGACTTATGTTGTTTATACTCAAGTTTTAAGTCTTACTCCAGCAACTGATGTGGAAAATGAAGTAAACAGCTGTGCTTTCAGTTTGATTGCTCAAATGGAAGCATAGGGAACATTTGTCTATAGCCACAACAACAAATGTGTGCTTCCCATGCATCCACATAAACTACCAGCCTCGAAATTGAGGGGAAGATACCCTTACTGAAAAAATATAATCTATCCTGAAGCAATGTTGAAATACTTGTTTAGCTCTCTATCCTTACATGAATTTTGCATCTAGTCAGAAGTGTCATTTTCCATGTATGTTATTAACATGGGATACAGAAAAACATACCTTTTACTTGTAGCTAAGAGATTCTTCTTAAATTTGATTTTAATCATAACGCATTTCAATAATAGTTGTTATCTCAATATCTAAATTACTTTAATATTCACTAAAATTCACAGGTCTTTTATGCTGCCTGCTATGAGTTTCACATGTAATTCCAGACTATAATCGGAGTCCTAAGTTAGAATCCAGTTCAAATAACATCTCTGCAGTTTCTGTACAACTTGTGACTAAAGAATTAGACAGTTTATTCCTTATGGGTTTGGGGGATGTAATAATGCCTTGATAATATATTGTTCAAGATCGACTATAATGTCAAGCAAAAGAAGACTGATGGGATGCATATCTAGAGTGTGATAAATTTCTCATTACAGGGGAAATTTCCATCTGTTGAAAGAAACAGTGCTATAATTCCTAAAGGGAACTTGCATCGGAAAGTATTTTAGAATGATAACCTAACTACACAAATATGGTGGGTTTGACTGCTAAACTGACTCTCTAGGATTGGAGAAGGCACTTTTCTTCACTGGTTGCACTCGTATCTATGATCAACTCTTGAGGATGGTTTTCAGGAGTTTCTACTAGGGTCTCATGACTGCTGAACTGTGAGATTCCACAGGTATCTATTCCATCATCCTTACTGTTTAACATTTTTATGCAACAACTCATTGAGTTCATTGGAGTCTGGGGTTAAGTGCCATCATGGCACATGTTAACACCCAGTCAAGTGAAACAATGTAGGTGTTGAATATCCATTTGAGTCAGCTGATTGCCAATAAACTGAAGATGTTCTTAAGAATGAGACATTGTGAATTGACTAGGAGCAGGCATCTGCTCTCAGTTTCTGAATAAGGTTACACTCTCCCTGAAAAAGCATGTATGTAGCTTTGCTATACTAGTGCAGAACACAGCTGGTACATTCTTCAGAAATTACTAATGCTGAACCTAAAATAACTAAACTGCCCACCTAATATATGAGAGCCAATTTGGTGTAGTGCAGAGGGCCATGCAGGCAGCGGGCAAGCACATGCAGTTCCACTTGTGCAAGCGGTCACACGCAAGCCTACCACTCACAGAACCATCGCCTCTCCCCCCCACACCCGCCCAGAAAGGTTGGGGCCTGCTAGTGTAGTGGTTTAGATGTAATAAAGTTGGAAAAGGCAGCACCTTACTGAGGCTCAGGGTTGGGAGAGATTGGATAGAGGTGGGTCCTGTCTAGCAACTGGGTGGGATTTAGTTAATGACGGCAGTGATAGGGCCAGGCAAGGCTGGATGCATCCACAGCAGGAAGAAAAACACAGCAATGGTCAGTTAGGCTGGCAGACAGAACATAAGCCAGCAGGCCTGGAAGGGACAGTGTTGTGCCTGGTGATCAGAAGGGCAGAAATGGGGAATGAAGATAGGGGGAGTACCTATCCCGTAATTGTAATAGCAACTGAAGGTGGGCTGCCAAGCACCCAATTTTGACCACCTGACCACTGTGTGTGTGTGTGTGTTTACTACAACAGACATAACTTTAGGGACTGGTCTTACATACCAGTTATTCAGTGCTACTAACTACAAATGGTTACTGAACAAGTGAGGACCACTTGTAATGATATTCAAGGCCTTTGTCCAACCCCAGGGCCACAACCTGATAGCAGGTTGCGGCCTGTTCAGACCCAGGCCACACAAGTGATGGGTGTGGAGCACAGAACCACCCCCTCCCCCCCCCCATGCCGCCAGTGGTCTGCAAAACCAAAAAAGTTGGGGTCCACTGCTTTTAAGTGTCAAGTACTGATACTTGAAAGAGCATATCTCCCAGTATCTAAATGCTCTAATTTTTAGACCTGGAAGAGCCATAATAATATGTGGTTGCAGGTATGTAATGCCATTTCCCATAAAGCCAGACTTATGCTGACATTTTGTGTCTTTCGATATGAGTTGCCATTACTGTCACAGCCTGTTTATGCCTTCTGACCGTTAGCTGTATCTTTGTCTTGGTCATTGTGGCTGTGTCGTAACTTGGTTGTACTTATAATTTAACTTGGTGTACTATTTTTTCTTGCTTTCTTAATAGATTGTAGTTGCTCTGAATAATAGGTTGGCTATAAATGTTTTAAACAAATAAAAATAAGAATGTCAACAATATTTGCTGTCCAAAGCAACACAGCTTCATTTTGTGGAGCCAACTCAGCCTGATCAAAGAAGGAATATAATTCAAGACAAGCTTTAACTCAAGAAAGCAGGACGCTCTGCTTCAACATTTTTAATAGAAACATTGAGGTGGGCTGGAACCGCCAATCCAAGTGTCTTCTGGGCATGAAAACTGTTGCAAGCCTTTGAAGTGATTGTTTTGATGTATACCAGGTGCCACTACATTTCACAGAATTGCCTCAAAAGTGCGCCTTGATTGAGGTTTCTTTCGAAGGGAAGCAATCCTTTGATGCTTTGCACAGTCCTAACTTGGAAATGATACCATCTGCCACAGTGCCTTTTAGAGACGGGCTGTAACTCACAGGCAGCGAATGTGTGAGGTCCAAACTAATTCCTGGCATTTTCTGCTAAAAGAATTGGCAAGCCTTCCTTTCAGTCGTCCTGCTGATGTGCATCTGCTGGTCATAAACTACAGATTATGCCAAAATACTACCAAGATTTTATAGTCTATCTGCATAACTCCCTTTTCTTAAAGTAACTGCACTCACTGTTGCAAGTGACTGCTGCTGCTGCTGCTGCTGCTACTGCTGGTAGCCTCTGGCTGCAACCTGCTGTGATGAATTGGTTGTGGGGAGTCAGCACTTCCTGACAGTGAATTGGACAAGATAGGTGAGGATAAAAATGAAAACAGAGAGGAAAATAAATGGTGGGAAAAGGGGCAGGGAGCCACCGCCAACAACTTTCATCAACTAACTGTCATCAGTTTTATATGATGAGCAATAAATATATTTCACATTTGCTACTGGCAGATAGCTGACAATCTTTCTTCTTCTATGTTACCCAACAAAATAGTTAACGTTTATTGTAGAATTTAAACATCTTTGAATTTTTCTACAGGGATAGATCAGTGACAAATACTAATAAGGCTGTTTGACTTACTCGGTGATGCAGGCTTTCTTTTTTTGGTATTTTTCACACCATCAACAGATATTTCGGCATTGTCCTCATCAGCAGTAGCTGTCCCTGATGCAGCAACTAATTTTCTTTTTGTCTGTCGTCCAAATCAAAACAGAAAAATTGCACACAGGCAAGTTAAACAAATGATAACGCCGTACATAAAATTGCTAACCATATTTCTCTATCAAAGTTTCCTATCCTCTGAGTAATTAACTCAAAAAGCTTTTAACAGAAAAAGCATGTTACCTTAGGAATCATGCTATGATTTTTAATATCTTATTTTGTACAGGTTCTTGCACGCACCTATTTTAGTATATTCAGCAACAAGAGTGTAGTTTACAGTAATCAGGTACAATTACAATAGCATATTGAGTGTGGGCTTTCCATACAACAATATTTCTTATGCATACAAAATTTGCTTCTTGCACTGCCTAAGCAGCTTACTTTATTGAAATATTGAAATTTTATTTTAAGTGATTGGAGGGATTCTTGTCTTGAATAAATTGCAGACACTTCTCTGCTAAGAAATTCAGGTTTTACACACATTTCTGTAAGAATTTAGATATTCACTATATTTCATATTTTCAGAATAGTGAAATTTAGTGCTACAACAATGAAAAAATACATATTCCAGTACTATTCTGAAATTATTTTTAAAAGAATACCAATTACTATATAATTAGTGTAGAATTATACATCATGTAAAAATCACATGAATTGAAACATTCATTTATTATTTAAGATCAAAATTTAAGCTACAGCCAGTGAACCTCAAAAGTTGAATTTCAAGCAGCCACCATTGCCAACCTCCTTTCCATACTGATTTTTAATAGTTTGAAAGTATTCCAATTAAAAAAAGAACATAAATAAATAAGTTTCTGGCTCTTCCTGGGATTCATTTTTATGAAAAATGATTACGTAAAAATGATTTCTAAAAGCTCTCAGACTTATTTGGGTAAAATGTTGTTATTCCTTTACCCTCCACAGTTGAGAACTGCTTCTCAACCAGAAATGCATCAGGTTAGACCCCTTATAAATGGTGCAGAGAGGACAATATGCTTCAAAAGAAACTGGAATTGTGTATATATTTCCCGTTTTACTTATGTTAAATTTATGTTTATGTTAAGAAGCCAAAATATTTTTCAACGTTCTTAGCCTATCAGCATAAAAATTTCTATTAAACTTCTACTCACTTTTTTGGTAACTTTGATCAAAGTATATCCAGAGTGAAATAGCTCAAGTGGCTACAAGCTTATATAGTCAATGAGAAAAGGGGAGAGTGCATTACATCTTTCCAAAGTGTTGCTTCATGATTACCATCTAAACCCTGCTGGGCTGAACAGATTGGTTCGATAATTACATACAATAACTGCAGTGGGCAGGTAACCCTCAGCTGGCTCAGGGCAGCTCCCCTGGGAGAACTTCCATATGCAAACGGCACTGATGGAGTGCATTAGGTACATCTTTCTTGCCGGTGCATAGGCCTGATTAACACCAACCCAAACTCCAAGGTTAGCATGTCAGCAGATTTGTGATGCATTAGGCAGGAATAAACACAGACATTTTTTTCTCATTCTGACCAAAATTAAGAAGGAATATTTCACCATTGTATTGCTTTTATATACAGGATATAAATGCATTCTTCCTGTCTAACAGGAATAGAGCTGTGCTTTTTAAAAAGACTTACTGTTAAAGCGGCTACTCAATACTTTCCACACACTAAAATAGTTTCCCAGCTTATACAGTGAAAGGCACATTCTTAATCTTGATCCAGGCCAGCTAGATAGCAAGGAAAGTCAGGTATTGTTCTCTGACAGAAGCAAAATTCAAGTCTGACGCACAGTGCATAGCAAACTATGAATTACTAATTCATATTTATTTCAGTTCAAATGTTTTCTACTGTAGCTGTTATCAAATGTCATCAATGGGCTCATCACTAAGCATATTCCATGACTTGAGTATTTACAAGCTCAATAATGGATATTTTCACTGCATGAAAACGAAGGAAACTTAGCTTTTGGCAGAAGTTAACTGAACAAATGTAAATGTTACAGTAACATCATCCATTTCATATGAAAGTGAATTAAATTTAAGCCTAGTAGGGAATGCTTTCTCATTAATAAATCCCAGAACCAGAATCGCTTAAAATGCACAATAGAGAAGATGAATAACTCCCTCTGTAACCAATTTCAATTAGCTGGGCAGCAACTGTTTCTACTATTTCTCAATTTACAAGCCGTTATGATATGGCATCATCATATGTCCCCAACAGAATGCAGTTTTGAGGTTCAACTTGGAATCAATTCCTAGCCAATATTGAAATTGAAAAATGTATTGTGCAGTTCTATGCATAATCACAAGTATGTTGTTACTGGAGTTTGTTCCCTAGCAGGTATGCAGCTGTACACCAGTTAAAAACATAATGTTCTATAGGAATTCAAGGCATATACAAGGAATGAAGGAATTTGCTAAGCACATTGAGTTGTGCTTGAAATTGTAAGCCACCCTGAGTCTCCA
>JANHFM010003682.1:394909-405202 GCA_032468115.1 Grayia smithii
AGTGGTGTTATTAGTTAGTTTTAGAAAATATACTTTTCCCAAAAGGTTTCCACAATTTTGACCGCTACGGTAATTGTATTCACTGGAAAGCAAAAAGCTTGTTCAGAAGGCCAAGATCTATATCAGAAACTGTAATAACCTAATCTAACCCAAGAGCCTTCCCACTTGGTAGAATTCGAGAGAGAGAGAGAGAGATAGAAAACATGCTCACTGACAGTGCAGAAACTGGTAGTATGAAATGGTTGGCCCCCTAAAGGGGAAAGAATGGAATATTCCAATTCCGCTCTAGTCAAATACAGATATTGGGTTACCCACCGACCTCCGGACTGCCCCTGACCTCCTTCCGTCGGGACCTGAAGACGTGGCTTTTCCAACAGATTGGCTGATGTGATCGGGTTCTTAATTTTATCTGCTTTTAAATTGTTTTTAATATTAATTTAAATTATTAATTGTTTATTGCCTTTTTAATCTTTGTGAGCCACCCCAAGTCCTTTGGGAGAAGTATAATAAATAAATAAATATTTAAATAGGTAAAATTGTTCTTTTAACTCTCGGACTAAATATACTGTTGAACAAGTATAGTGAGCATTTCTTTTGTGTTATTTCCTGTTTCCAAACTACAGCTGGGCACTGAATTTATCTGGAACCCAAACTCTGAACAGATGCAACATGCCTCGCGCCAAAGATTTGGTTTCAACAAGGCTCAACTTCTGGAAACAAACCAAATCCCGTTTTGAAATGCTTTGATGTTTTAAAAACAGCTGATAGCCATTGGAACCCACATTATTCATTAACAGGGGAACACTTTTCTTTCCTTCCTTCCTTCCTTCCTTCCTTCCTTCCTTCCTTCCTTCCTTCTTTCTTTCTTTCTTTCTTTCTTTTTGTAGTGAAAATTCAGGTGATACGAGGTTACATCAGGTGAGATCGTCCTACTCATCCATGCATCTACTGTATTGATATGCATATCTACTGATATGCATTCTATAGGTAGCCTTTCAGATTTTAGAGAACACTCTGAAAAGAGACCAAATCCTGTTTGGAAAGTGTAATTGAAGACTTTGAGGATTTAATCTGCAATGGAAAGGCAAATCGTGAGGATTTCCACTGGCGGACCTTAGGCAGTTTGAAAGCAGTTCTGTAGCTTGGTAATTCCAGATGGGCTGTGTTGGAGAAGTGATTGTTTTGTGCTCAATTGTATTGCATTGGAGAACACGGAAGAACTAGTGTTCCAAGAGGAGCTTGGCTGTAGCTGGTTCTTGATAATAGTAGCAGAGGAGCAATAGTACCCTAGTGGCACTGTGGTTAGAAGGCAATACTGCAAGCTAACTCTGCCCACAGCCAGGAGTTTGACTCAGCCTTCTGAAACCAATAAAACAAGGAGCCAGATTTCTGGGGCCAATATGTTGATACTGTAAACCGTTCACTGTAAAGCACTATGGGGTGGTAGATAACACTAAGTGCTATTACTATTACTTATTTGTTCCCTATGACTATCATTAAGTGTTGTACCTTATGATTCCTGACGAATGTATCTTTTCTTTTATGTCCACCGAGAGAGTAGGCACCAAGACAAATTCCTTGTGTGTCCAATCACACTTGGCCAATAAAGAATTCTATTCTATTCTATCATGAAAAATTCACCTATATAGATATCTCAAATTATATTGCTAATTGACACGCACAACCAAGGGCGGAAAAGGGAAACCCGCAAAGCATTTCTGCGGCCAACGGCTCCAAAAACGGCTGCCAAACAGCAGAGTCAGGCAACCGAGGGTCTAGGAGGAGGAAAGTGAAAGCAACAAGGTCCACCTTGGGGCAAAGAAAATGGGCATCCCGTGGCTTCCCAAGCTCTCCCCGAGGAAAGGCGGATGCAATTCTCGCCTTCCCCCAGAGCCATAGCGAGACAGCGCTTCGGGGCCATACCTCGTCAATCAAATGCACTCTGGCGAGAGGGTCACACCAGGCGAAGAGCGCGCCCAGCCCCGACCGCGTCACGGATCAAACTGACTGCACACCGGAACCGGGAGAGCGGAAGTTCGGAGTTGCCGCGCAAAGAGAGCTTCCGTTTTGCAAAGGAGATATACTCCGCGTCTCCCGCGAGCCAAAAAAGTGGGCGTGGCTTCATCTTGGCGCCGGGATCGTGTATTCGGCTCGCTCTGGCTCTCTTTCGCGCATGGGCATGGCGTCGCGTGTGGGTTGCCCGAGGAAAAGGGCTTTTATTTAGCGGCGTTTCGGTAGTTGTCCCGTCCGCTCGACGCTTGAACTTTGATAAAGCGCCGAGGAGGCTAAAGCCGGGGTTTCTTCTAGTACAAACTCCAGAAATTCTGGCTTCATACGTTTATTTCAGTTGTATGTCTTCGCCGTGCTTTTTTAGCTCGCGAATTAACCCATTCTTGTTCTTTGGCGCAGTCAGAAATAAATCCTATTGCTTTCAGTCGTATTTGTTCGTGGCAACTTCGACTGTTCTTCCAATTTTCGCTCTATATTGCTGCGACCTCGGTTGCCCTGCTTGCTAAATCTTGTTTGTGAACGACATAATAATAATAATAAATAAATAAATAAATAAAATATTTTGCATTAATTTATCCTTGGAATCTTCCTGGTACCAACCTCTATTAACGGCAGCTTTTTATTACTGTTCAGAAAAATTGCATTGAGGCAGTTGAATTATCTAGTATTTTTCTTTTAAAGTGATATTATATTTACTTTCTTACTGTTTTTCACCAGAGATAATAGCTTTTGGTGGGAAGACTAGGTTTAACAATTAAACTAACATTTAAAAAATAATAATATACAGTATATCTCAGGATGTAGAAGTGGAATATGACATCTTTTTTACAACCATGATAACGATTGTACTAGGTGAAAATATTTTAGAAGAAAATATTAGCATATAATATTAGATATTACTTTTTTAACAAAATATTTTGGTTTCATACCAAATAAGTAACAAGGGAATAGATTTATCAGGTAATTCAGTTAACTGTATCATACAAAAATAAATTCCCTCTTAGTTTAATGAGGGTTATTCATGGATGGGCAATAGAGTTTTAATTTTATTTTTGAAGTGTCAACAAACACTTTAGATTCCTATTATAGAAAAAGTCCTAACAGACATAATGGTCCTTTATAATAAGTACATATATGCTTTGAAGCTTGCTATCTTATCAGCTGACTGAATATATGCTTCAGGGTAGTGTATCTTCAAAGTATCTAGTGCTAAACTAAAGTAACAGTTTACTACAAAAGTGTTTTAAAAATTCTGCTGTTCTAATATCTCATTTTGCATTTTATATTAAAAGGTTCCTACATGGAATTTCTATGAGGCCCTAACAAATTTCCATAGATAAATTTGGTGATATTCTCTGAACAGCCTTGGTGCAAAGACTGAAAAAATATTCAGAGAGCTATGGAGTTTATGTGTAGGCAAGAGGAATCTATAGGAAAAGTATGTGCATCTCTGTCCTATACAAAACTAGCAAGGTACAATAGATAAGAGGTTTACAATACTGTATTTTGGGTATTGGCTTGGAATTTTCTACTGTTTTTATAATTTCATCTTTGTACTTGCATTTTCCCCAGAGTCTTCTGTGATGGGTGGGTTATAAATATGGTTAACAAGTGGAATTAAATAATTTGTAGCTTGGCATAATACAGGAAATATTGGCATAATACAGAAAATATTGGCTCAACACTCTTGATCTGGATAAAATAGAATTGAGTAGTTTGTAGTTCATTATGTTGCAGGAAACCTAATCTTAGTCTTATATTGCATAAATCATGCTATCACATTAAGATGTAATATGATTTATTCACAAAGTATAGCACATTAGGTAAACACAGCACTTGTGATTTTATGGATAGATACATCTTTTAATCACCAGAGGAAACAAAAGAGGAAGTTGTTTGTAGAAGGCTACCAAACAAGGGTCCCTGAGCAACTCTGGGTAAAGAGAATTAAAATTAGAATTCTTTATTGGCCAAGTGTGATTAGACACAAGGAATTTGTCTCCAGTGCATAAGCTCTTACAAGCAACAAGTGATAAATCATTATTATAATCATAAAATACATTCATCATAAATCATAAGATACAACACTCAGCGATAGTCATAGGATACTAAATAAGTAATCAACATAAATCATACTAGGATACTAAATAAAACAATATAAATCATAAGATACAAGCAATAAAGTTATAGTCATAAGAAGATAAGGAATAGGTAATAGGAAAGATGAGAATAATAGTAATACCGCCCTACTAGATAGATTGATAGTGTTGTGGGAATTAATTGTGAAGAGTACCATGGGGAAGGCTTGCTGCCTAATCCTCTCCTCATATGCTTCACTCAGAAGTGAGAATGGTCAGTGGTTCACCAAGAAGCCAAAGGAAATGAAGCAATTAGAGTGATGTGCAGAATATCTTCTTCAGGAAAGAGAAACCCTTTCTGTTACTGCCTGCTTCTTTGAAAAGTATTTATAGGACATTAATAGCTCAGATTCTTGTACAGAGCTTTAGCATGTAACAAACTTATATATTCATTTGAACTGCCTGGATTCCTGATTTGAACTGCCTGGATTCCTGACTCAAATACACACAAGCTTAGTTAATCACCACTGACATCCTCTCATTTGTTCCAGAAGCACACTAAGGATTTAATCACAAGCACTATTGTAATCAACTTGCCAATCACATGTTGAAGTGTTTTATTTTTTTTTCACAGAATTACAACACAATCTCCCCATCCCAATCCGTCTAAAACATCAAGATGAAAAGATGGATACTGTGTTACAAAAATGAAAACTGACCAAAAAAACCCCAAAACTCCATGCTTCCCTTCAGAAATATTAAGATGATTGAAGTATTAGCATCTTTGCCCTATAAATGGGCAGTTCTGTAAAGATTACCAAGAACTTTATCACCTTTAGTTCAACAGGAAGCAGTTATGTTCCTAGCTAGCACATCTTTTCCAATATATTTATATCCTCACTTTATTATTTTCGTCTAGGTTACATTGAATGATCACAGCTTTCCAAGGTTTCCCAAAAAATATGCTATATGTTTGTATTCTCACTGGCAATACAAAATCCTTGTGCTCAAACATGTATTCTGTCACTGAGTCACAATAGTTTCTTTAAAAAATAAAACAGTTTCTAGACACAAAAGTGACTGTCTCTTATATACAGTAGTTTCAATAATAACTGTGGTTACTTTGAGCTTATCCACAACTAAGGTCAGCCACCAAGTTTTGAGGGCAGAAACAAATGATATTGCTGTTTACTCAACTCCTTCCCATCACAGATACAACCTCTGAACACAATTTCAAGTACAGTTTTCCCCTTATGTCACTTCAAGTATTCTGGTGCCTTTGGCCTAGTGTGCTCTACAAGACTAACTTCAGCTGAATGGAAAATGATGAAATGGTGTTGCACTAGTGTTGAAAACAAACAAACAAACGAAAAAGCTCTAGGAAAGAAATAATGATGATGATTCTGCTAGGTCTCAAACTAGCCTTCTTCTATTTACAATGAATGTGTTCTAAAATAGTTGTGGGTTTGGGACCCCAGGGTCAGGAAAGATGACATCTTTGATTTCTGACAGTGTAGCACTCCCACTTGTTCTTTAAATAAAGATCCCAGAGCTTGTGCACAATTTGGGGGAGGGAGGTCCTCCTGGACTAAGGCTCTTGCTAGAAGAGCAACAGAAGGAAAGAAGCATTGGGGGAAGATTAGGATTAGGGTTAGTCAGGGGTCAACGGTATAGCAGCACGGTGGAAAGGATTTTATGTTGTTCTTTTTTTCTAGTTTATCTTTTCTGTTTTCTGTGGTTCTTTCTGAGTTACCTAGGATCACTATGTGAGATAAATGGCCATATAAATTCTTTAAATAAATAAATAGTGCTGTTTTGGCAATAATTATAAAACAGCTTAAAGGACAGTTGAAAGAAACAGGCCAGGAAAAAAACCATTTTTAAACTGTTTGTTGTGCCTGCTTGTATGTACATTTTTGACACATAGTAATGTAGAAAGACATGCACACACCCCAGATTAAAATATTCTTTATTCTTAATATTAAAAACAGGCAGGATAGAATATTTCCCCTGAAGGAGAAATGGAGAAAAATCTTAACAAAGACAGAAAGCAGTCCTAGTCTTTCTGCCATAGGAAAACAGCCTCGAGCAGAACCTTGAAGAGGCTGATCATTAGTAATTGAGATTTTGTACCCATTTATAAAGTCTGAGCCAATCTATTCATAAGCAAAGAGACTCCAAATACCACCCACTTAGGCAACCCAAAGCTGACAAGATTAGCTCACACAAACACTATACATTTCCCCTTTTGCCTGTAGAGCCAGCCATGACCCCATAGGAATCTGGCAACAGGCTTGCCAAGATGTTTCCAAATACCTCACCAATCTGCTGGAAATGCAAAAAATTGCATGGAACACATTACCATCTATGGTGGACGTGCACATCTGCAAAAAAAATACTGGACCAAAATTAGAAAATGGTTGGAAGAGATAATTGAGCAACCCGTAGACTGGAAACCAGAGTTATTCTTATTGGGACTACTTACCAGAAAACACACCAAAGAAATACAATACCTAATTTTACATATAATAACGGCAGCTAGGATAACATGCACAGAATTGGAAAAACAACAATATACCAAAAGAGGAAGAAGTGATAAGAAAAATCTTGGACTGTGCGGAGATGGACAAACTAATGAAAGAGATAAAAGAAAAGGAGGAAACAGATTATTATTTAATATGGAATAAATGGTATAATTGGCTAGAGATTAGAAATAGTAAATAAAAATGATTGGGAAATGTCACTAAGCGGAGAATGTATGTAAAATAATATATAGTTATAATAATATATGTAGTACCCTATTTCCCCCAAAATAAGACATCCCCTGATAATAAGCGCAATCGGGCTTTTGAGTGCATGGCAATATGGCCAAGTGTTATTTCAGGGTTCAAAAAAATATAAAACAGGGTCTTATTTTTGGGGAAACATGGTAGATAAAGAATTACATATATGGATAAGGGATAAGGGGACCACAAATATAAATATATGTAAAGAAGGTCAGGGGGGAAATGTGAATGTTAGAAGAACACCGATATGAAACTGTTGTAAAATGGTAATATATGTTTGTGTTTGTTTTGTTTTTCAAAGAGAAACAACAATAAAAAATTATTTTTTTAAAAAAACCAACTATTAAAACATATTTTTGATCTGCTCGCCAAAACAATAAATAAATAATAAATAAATAAATAAATAAATAAAATTTTAAAGGACACATTCTTATACAGAAGCAGGTATCCCAATCCAAAGCCCCAAAATATATATAAAAACCCTATTCTCAACCAGGAGTGAAATGCTCCGAGCCGAACCAGTAGCGATGGCGGCCGGTGGTTCAGAGAACCGGTAGTAATGGTGGCACGAGGCTCCGCCCACTCACCCGCTTGTTGTTACTTCCTAGTTTGAACCAGGAAATGACGTATTTTTACCCTCTGCACATGCACAGAGGGTCTTCTGAACTGGTTGGGAAGGTAAGTAGATTTCACTCCTGCTCTCAACCCCATTTTGTCAGCCATTCCAGAAATATTGCTGACACTAATTTTTGGCTACTAAATAAACAGAGACTTCCTTTCCTGCAGCCTGCCTCCATTTTAGTTCCAGCATCTTTCTCCTGGCTTGGAACCAGACTGGATTTTTCTTCCAACACTAAGTTTAAATTTAATGCACATGCATAGGTAGAAATAAATAGTCCAGGAAGACTGCCTACAGGAAGGAAAAGAATTGGGGAAGGTGGGAAACAACAGCAGCCAACTGGACTTATAGCTTGTAGACTACATCCCTTGCAGCTGTTACCAAAAGATTTTAGCCAGGGGTGGGTTCTACTTACCTTTACTACCAGTTCTGATGATGCATGCATCGGAACGCGTGTGCTGAACAGGTGATCTGCGCATGCGCAGTAGCTTTTTTGGGAGAAAAAAACCCTTTAAAAAGTGTTCTGCGCGGAGCACGCGGAGCCGCACGCAGGTGGGCCTAGCTCCTGGTTGCGGAGAACCAGTTCGGTGACGTCACAGTGTCACCGCTACTGGATCGCCCGAACTGGCCCGAACTGGGAGCAACTCACCACTGGTTTCAGCCCAGAGTCCAAATTGAGCTGGCAGAACCAGTTTAAGTGGTCAGTCTGGATATGCCTAAAAAGATTAAAGAGTTTGGAGACTGTGACGGAAATGAGAAAAGGGACCTCCAAATGAAGTAGGGATTTGTCCCGAGAAGCAGAGAGGCAGGAAGCAAAAGGCCAGAAGTAGGAAAGCATTGAAATGAGATTTGGAGCCACGTTTGAAAGCAATGTGGAGGGCAGGAAGGGGAAGGACTGGGATGGGCTAAGCTGATATCATCAGACTAGGAAAAAAAACAACATCTAAAAGTTTGCTAGAAAGAGGAAGCCGAAGGAGATAAACGGAATTAAAGAATATGCAGGGTGGCCTGTTCTCTAAAGAGAAAGTACTTCTGAGCAAGAAAGCGGGGGGGGGGGGGCACAGGGATTTTCTTTCTCTCCGCATCACATTGTCCAGCCAGGAGTCCCCTCCCTGCTGCGATAAAGGAGAGAGAGGCAGCTGGGGATGCAAAGGAATCAGGAGATCAATTGGCAGTGCTCTGGCAATGGAGGAAAAGAGGCTGTAAATCACCCAGGGAAGCCAGTGGGAAAGGGCTGGATGTAAGAAGTCGAGAAGAAGTAGGCAGGATCAGAGGGGTCAGGATGAGGGAGAGCTGACTCAAAAGGAAAGATTAAGCAGCCAAGCAAGGCAAAGGATAGGATGGGGCTGCTTTTTGTTTAAAATGTACTGCACCTTTAAGGTGACTGCCATTCTATTGTGTATTTAAGTGCGTGAAAGAAGGATTGTTAGTTTCTTACAAGTCCAACCCAGGATGGCTTATGCATTAAAGCAGCAGCTACAATGCTAATCTATAAATTATGGTTTGACAATTGCCTTGATTTGGTTAATACAACAGGCTGAGCTTAATATAATTCAATTGTTTGTTTTTTTTTGTTTGTTTTTGTGAGAACAGCTTTAAAATGTGTTTTCTTTAAATATGGGCCTTAGGAATTTTGGATCTTGCTGTGTTTCTTGTTCTGAAGAAGTGAAAAGTGTGTGTGTGGTTTTTGGCTCAGTCTGTTTATTATTCTGCTATTTTTAACTTTGTTTTGAAATGCATGAATATACACATAACCAAGAAGGGGGCCGCAAAAAGAGAAATACAACTTACCAGTAAATCAAAATTTTACTTCCTCTTAAAATCTGAAATGCAGTTTTTGTAGCAAGGATTTCTTGGTTCAGGATACCAACTATTAATAGTTTGTGAAAGGGTCTCTAGGATATTCATGATATCACAAACCACAAGGGGTACAATAGAATTCGCATCCAAAACAAGGATTTGCATGCCAGAACTTTTTTCAGAATTTGTGTGGGTTTTTTTCATAGTGAAATTTATGGTCCAAATTTTTTTTACAAAGTTACATATGCCCTACACCTCACAATACATGGAAAAATATAGAAGCAAAAAACTATTGACATAGCTATCCATCTGTCAAGAGATGACATCCTCTGTTAGAATTTTTTTTTTTACTACACGATGTAGAGAATTATACTTTTCAGAGAATTAGAACTCTTTCTCATACGATATGACAATAGGTTACATCAGAATCAAGCTAGTAATATGAAGAAGTTATTACAATATGATGACCATTTTGGTGGCCTGCAGGAAATAATTTTTTCATCCCATTCCAGTTTTGTCTGCAGACAGATGTCCCCTCTCACACCAGCAACTGTCACTGTTGGCAGAGGTGTCCTTGTTGGCACTTCAGCCAGTCCCCACTTAAGAGGCTGGGTACTGAACAGACTGGGAATTGATGTCCAGCATGAAGATATTTGTCCTGCCTGTATGATATTCGCAAAAGCTGGTTGAATCTCCTTCTGGAAGATTCCAGGTGTTTTTTTTCTGAAATGTTCAGCTTCCTTTTTTCTTTAAATATCCAGCCCTTTTTAATTTTAAAGATTTTAAGTAAGAAGATCCAAAAAGAATTATTCTACTGGTTATGCTATAGGAACTAATATTTGTTCCTTTTAGATCAGGGGTCTCCAAAATTGGCAACTTTAAGACTTGTGGACTTCAATTCCCAGAATTCCTCAGACAGCCATACTGGCTGGGGAATTTTGGGCATTGAAGTCCAACAGTCTTACAGTTGCCAAGTTTGGAAAGCCCTGTTTTAGATCCT